>CAVNYN010238524.1:0-11808 GCA_963692815.1 Nyctanthes arbor-tristis | reverse complement strand
GAAATCCCCTATTTCATCTCTGGTGACGGAAACTGTCAAATTTCACCGTTAACGTCAGGGGCATTTTCAGTAACGTACAAAAATTTGATATTTTAATGTAAAAAAATAAAAAAAAACGGGAGGAGGGGGTCTCGTCGTTCTGCCATTTCAGGCAGCCCAACAACCGCTGTTCTTACTTCCGGAATGGCAGCAAGAACTCCCCACCACCCCATTTGCTGTCGTTTTTAACAGTGCTCGCTACTAGAAACTACAGCAACAGGGGGAATCTCTCCCCTCGCTGCCAGTGTAGCAAGGAGGGAGACTCCCTCCCCTTTGTTGCCATTCCAGCAACAAACACAGTTGCCATTTTCGGCAGCCGGGAAATGGCAAAAAGGGGCCCCTTTTCTCTTTTTTTTTTTTGCTTTTATTTTTATTTTTTTACATTAAAGTATCAAATTTTTGTACGTTACTGAAAATGCCCCTGACGTTAACGGTGAAATTTGACAGTTTCCGTCTCCAGAGATGAAATAGGGGATTTCTTTAAAGGTTGGAGACTTATAGAAAGGAAAATAAAGGTTGGGACGTAATCTATAAAAACGTAAAATGTTAGCGACCTTAGATGTAAAAAAACCCAAAATTTTATTATCTCGGGCTATAATAAAGAAAAAATTAAATTCACTATATGTTTTAAAAAAAAATAGAATTCTCTACATAAAAAATTTAGAAATTTTTGGGTCAAACACAAGCTACAGCCTGTATATATATTATATATATATATATATATATACACGGAAGCGAATTCATTCATGGCTGAGTTTGCTCCATTTATTAACCGATTTTGCCTGTTTGCATCTCTTCATTAGCATTTTTTTTTAAATTACAATTACAATCTATATCATAACAGTATAAGTACATATAGATATATATATCATTCTGAAACGCAACACATATATCAATGATACAAATTCTTATACAAGAGACTACAATAAATCAAGCTCCTATACATGAGAGACTGCAAACTACATATAAAATGTAGACAAAATTTTCACATAGAGGAAATTAAACATGGGATCTCTATGTCCTAGTGCCTCAATTTTAGTGTCCCTAACCAGATGGGCTAAGGCTTCATTAGCATTTTTTTTGGAAGAACATTAGCATGTTTTTTGATAGCATTGAATAGAAATAATCCAAGTTTTTACTCAAATCAGGTATTTGAATAAGAGTTTTAATGACGTTAGTTTTCTGAAGTTTGAGAAGCAGTGCAGAGAGAATATATATGCAAGTACTGAACATTCCAAGAAGAATTTAATAATGACTAAGTTTGATTGACATATAGATATGATTTATTAATTAATTAGTACCTATGATTTATAGGTACCAATAATTAATTACTTGACACGAGTCTTTTGATGAAAAAATTACTTTTACAAAGTGTTTGATAACTTATGTAAATTATAATTTAGATTATAATTTGTTATACGGTATTATTTTATTAATTTTATTTGTTTTAAAAAGTTAAAAAGTAAAGTCAAATTGCAATTATTTATATTTTACAAAAAATAATCAATAAAATAACGACACGTCGCAGATTATAATCTAATATCTTTACCAAACACTTTGTTAGAAAATAGAAACTCCCCCAAAGTCCTATTCGCGAAAAAAAGGCCCCTTTTCAATCATATTTTGCCAGATAAGCATTTGATGACGTTTGCGTACTCATACAACACAATACAATCGTTACAAACATCAATGGCACATTTCAGTGTTCTTGTTCCATGTGATTTATACAAGAATTATTGGCTCTTGAAAAACAAATAAAAGTAAACACTGCATTGAGAGAGACAGACATAGGGATGTAAATAAGTCAAGCTGACTCGCGAACCTAAAATCACAGCTCAAGCTTTTTTGACTCGAGTAAAAAAAAAGCGGGCTCGGCTCGCCCACAAAAAATTAAGCTGGGCTCCAACTTTTTCAGAGCCGAGTCGAGCGTTAACTTTTTGTTAAGAAAATATTAAAAATATAATATAAAAACTCATTTTTCTTATATGAAATTTGTTAAGCCCATAAATACAAGTCGACCCGCACGGTTCAAATGAGAGCAGCGGGCTAGCTCGACTCGAACCTTGCCTCAATTTTGAGGCTCGGCCTGAGCTTTGGTCCGTCTAAAACTGGCCACGAGCTAGTTCGGCTTGGGCTCTTTATGGCCAAGCCATGGGCCACCCGAAGCTGCTAACTCAGTATGCATCCCTAGATATCGGTCTGGCTATAAAGAGCTAACCTCTCCCTTATAGAGTGGAAAAGTGTCACATGACCCCCTGTTATTGGGGGATTAGGAGGAGAGATGTTAGCTCTCCTTAGAAAATTTCCCCTTGATATATGTTTGCTTGGGCATGAGATGGTAATGTCACATCATGCCCCTTACATCTTCAACACAAGAGGAAGACATTTTTGTGGTAAATGTTTGGTGAATACACAGTACATTTTAAGATCCTAACATCTCATAATGAAGTATCATTTAAAATTAATTAATTAATTAATTATTTTGTTTAAACAAATGAATGAATACATTCAACTAGGGATGACAACAGGACGGGGTGGGGCGGGGTTAGGTTTGGCTCACTTCGTCCCAGCCCCGTTTACATTTACACCGCACCGATCCCCGTTCAAATTGGGGGATGGGAAAAATCCCGTTCCCCTCCCCGTTCCTAGGTTATTTATTTATTTTTTTTAACATGCTCTATAAAAGAGATATTTAGAAATAAGTACCAGTCAAAAAATTAGTACAAGTAGTTAACCCTTGGGTTGGATTAGTAACGATTGAGGGTTTGAGTTATCACAATGTTATATGCTAACTTATTTTTTTATTAAATGATAATATTATTATTTTAATATATTGGGTTTTGGGGCAGGGTAACCAAAACCCATCCCTATCTCGCTAACGATTCCGGGCACAATCTTGTGCCCCATTCCCGCCACATTTGGAGTAGGTCTCTGTGAGTTCTGAGTTTTCAAATGTATTATGTCATTCCTACATTCAAGTTTTGAGGTTAGGGAGCTTGTGCGATGGCAGATTTCACAGTGAGTGCATTAAAAAGTGGCGCGTGCACAACAATAACTTCAAAATGGCAGGTTTGGCAATTTGACAAGGAAATTTAAGGTATAATCATATTTTACCAACGTGTTAAATTGATGGAGAAATTTCTCCTGGTATTATGTAATGTAATGTAATGTAATGTAATGAAATGATGAGAGCTTAGATATTTTCCATTACGTTGGCTGTAAATTTAACAAAGAAATTTTAGTTTTGAATATGGATACTATTTCGACATAAATGTATAAATCAGTTATCTACTTCTATAAAACGCTAGATTAGTTGAGGATGCAACGTTTGTGCATCGGTTCACATTTTGGGCAACCCTCGTTCACCAGGTCATTTTTTGTGCATGGGTCGACCTTGTGTGCAACTCTTGTGCAATTCAATTGTGAATGATGAGTAAGACATTACATACATGATACAACCGCGGTCCGACTATGAAAATAAGGTCGGGTTTGTTACGGAAATCGATCTCCAATCACCGGCTGACACTTCATCTGGTACAGGTGAGGTATCAGTATTTTATTAGGGACCGGGCTCCAAAAGAAACTCGGCCCTAGTTTCTTAGAGTTGGCCGATACAACCCACCCAGAATAGGGAAATGAGGGTGGAATTTGAAGAAGGAAGATGAGGAGGAAATTGAAGAATGCTGGGCTCCAATTTGAAAAGAAAATTATCAAACTTATCTAGCATTAGTGTTTAAACTTCTAAAAATATATTTTTATATGAAATAAAAAAGAAAATAATAAATAGAGTTTATGTAAATGTGATTGATTTAGCCAAATATTTCAGTAAAGTCTTGAGTATGACTTTTGAAATAGATAGGACTTTGAATTTAAATCTAGACTTCTAACCATGTGATACTAACTCACCTGTGTTATAAATTTGGAGCCAGTATACTCAGAGACAGATCCAAGGGGGGTCTTCCGCGGTCTGCGGCTCAGTCCAAATCGGTCTGAGTCTTAAAAGAAATTTTTTATTTTTTTATATGTTTAGATTAAAGGAAAATATAATTCAATTAATGGTAAATTGGCGTACTTGCTGCGGCCCTAAGTATACTTCAAAAATTGCGTCAAGTCTCAATATCGAAAGGCCAGTTAAAAGGTTACCAAATACTCACCAACTCCATCACAGTAACTTCACAAATTCCCACCACACTCCAGAAAGTTAATCAAATCAAAAGTGATATATGAGCATCATTTCATCTTACAAAAAAGTGACTAATCAACAATTATATACCGTCCGATCAATGATAGGGTGGTCCAAGATCACACATTCCAATAATCCCTATTCGTTTTTATGCTTGTCTTGC
This sequence comes from Nyctanthes arbor-tristis, assembly GCA_963692815.1. Lineage (NCBI taxonomy): Eukaryota > Viridiplantae > Streptophyta > Magnoliopsida > Lamiales > Oleaceae > Nyctanthes > Nyctanthes arbor-tristis. The sequence goes on along the minus strand of CAVNYN010238524.1, from coordinate 7,423 downwards.
ACTTTTGCTTGCCGTGTTTGGAGTGGCTAGCTTACGTCTCATGATTGGGACTTTTTTTAATATACGGGGTGGTCCACCATGGTAGACATATTGCGGCAGATGACTTTGATTCGAAATCTTACCGCAATATGAAATTATGAATGGCACTTCCGGTATTCAGGACTGGAGTTGAGGTGTTACAAGGGGCCAATTCAAAGTATTAGAAAATTTTCATCAAGTGAAATGTGGTCACTTATGGAGTTTCACATATTGACCCTTTTGAGATATACGATTACTGGTAAATGTTATGTGAAGAAGTGAGAGGAGAAGCCAAATTCTGAGGTCTGAGGCGCCCCCACTTGGACTATCTCATAAAAAGTGACAAATCTTTAGTAGAGGGTCCAACGTTGTGATCTCTTTGTTTACATGATCATATAATAGTATGCTATTTCAACCACAATTTATATATACATTTCTAATGAGTTAGACTTGACTCCTGCCAGACCGTCAATAAAAGACAATCAAGTTAGTAGTTTGACTTATTGTAAAGAACTCGATCTGGCTAATTAGAAAAACTCAAATTTATGCCTTTGAGATTGGTTCTGTTCTTTGTAGCTACAATAGTTTTTTTTTTTGATAAAAAGTTATTGTTGTTTGAAATGTATGGTGGAAAAGTAAAGAGATATTACAAATTTGTGAAAAAGTAAAAATGCGTGGTTGGTGTCAAGGGCGAATCTAGGCTCCGGCATGTTCTGTGAATTTTTATTTTTTTTTTTTTGAGTTTCTTATGTAGAAGTTTTACATTTTTTTTTAAATTGAAAATATGTTAGTTGTATATATCCTCATCAAAGCCCGTTTTCCTAAAAAATCCTAGATTTGTCATTGGTTTTATGTAAATTTGAATTGTTAAATTTTTTGTTATAATGAAAAAATAAATTGTGGACAATGAGACGTAAGTCGAGGATATCTGATTTCTCTATCTGCAAGAAAGCTAATAGCATCTCCAATAAAACAAGATACACGGTGCACATGTTGCCAAAGAGATAAGATAATATCTGATAAAATATCTCCAATGCAACAAGATACACGATGCTCATGCATCAACATGTTATCAATTAACTAGAATTAAGAAAAAGAGAAAAATATATTGATTAGAGTGAGCTAATTATAAGTGTTTGTACGAAATTTTCTAAGAAGATAGATCTAAGGAGTCTTACCCTGATGTGATATAAATCTAAAAAAATCAACCCAACACAATGTGATGCTACTTTTATTAGATTCGTATCAAATAAATGTAAGGCTTTTTTATAGGAGGCATTATCTAATTTTGTAAAAATACTTGTGTTTGTTCATTTGTTTTGCCACTTATAAAAAAACATCGTCTTCACGTTATTGCAGAGGAGACACTCTAAACCTAAGTAGGAGGGCGCATCTCATGTTGGTCCTCCTACACTTGCTATTTTGATTAGCTGATTGGTATTTAATATGCCAAAAGTGACATTTCAATGGAAGTAATGAATCAAACAGATTACCCTTTTTGTTAAAGGTATAATCGTCTTTTTGTTAAAGTTTTTGTGGAATAGTATAAGAAATGACGATTTGTGCGTATTTTTCAAAGATTGGAGCTGTGGTGTGTCTTGAGGATGAAATTGAGATTTAGCTCAAAAGTTGGGGACGATTTGTGAACTTAACCCTTCTTAATGTTAATATATGTAAAAATAGAAAGGGAAATATTTGTGGGAAGAGGGAGTGTTATGCGGTCTTAAAAATGATTATTTTAGCATTACAAGAATGATTATTTGCTTAAAAATGGTATTAATGAGTCTCACGTGTGACAGTGTCAGGAAGATGTTCAAATTACACGGTTCACCCCTGACATTTTTCAGCAGTTTTGAACAGTAAAAAAGAACAACACTACTGTCTCCTGTCCTGTTAAAAAAGACTGTTCCACTGTTGATGTCAGTTCCCACTTCCTCCACAAGACCAGTCAAAACTGTTCCAATTGCATACGAATCCCACTTCCCATTGAAGTTCTTCAAGCAACTTCCCCCTCCCCAGTAATTATTAATCTCGATCTTGATTCCCCTGCATGATGCCTCTGTGCATAGTAAAATCCAGACTTTTTTCAGAGAGGAGATTTCAGCCCGTTGAAATGGGCTACTTTCTGCGGAGTCAGAGGAACAGAACGAGAAAAGAAAACATGCTCTTTTGAGCTTTGCTTTTTCTCTTTTCTTATCCTTCTTTTAAGCAAATCATGTGTTAGTTAGTGGGTGTATTCGCAATTTCGCATCAATGGCAAACATTTATGCCACTGCCAAAAACTGTTCTTCATCTTCTCCGCCTGCAGAGCCCGACGACGTTTCCCTTTTTCTCCAGGAATTTCTCCTTCGTTCTTCTTCTTCTTCTTCGTTGTCTTTGTCTTCTTTTCCTTCTACTCTTATGCTGCAGCAGCAGCAGCAGTCTTTTGCTACTACCCATAATCATGTTCAAGCAAGTTTCCAGGGTTCGGTTCGGATCTCGCTGCCGGAAACTTATTCTGGCTTGAACTCATCCTCCGGGCGTTGTTTTCCGACAACTGCAGGGGCCAATGCGTCGTCTTCTTCTGGTGGGACTGCGGATAATGATCCTGATGGGTATGATTGTGAAAGTGAGGTACTCTCATGTACATTTTGCTTAGCTTGAGATCTTGTGGCATGTGCTACAATTTTACATTTTTTTTCCTTTATTGGAGTTCAGCTTTTTGTGGGTACTTAGAGTTTTTCCTTTTAATATCTATATATATATATATATCATGAAGTTAACTAGAGGACATGATATACAGGAGGCTATTGAAGAATTGATGGAAGAGGAACTGCCAGAGCCAGCACCACCAAGGAACTCGTCCAAGAGAAGGCGAGCAGCAGAAGTACATAATTTGTCTGAAAAGGTTTTTTTCCCCTTCGTTTAATGCCCTTTAAAGAAATAAAACTGTTAAGAGTTTCATTTTCCTGTATTGAATTCTGGGATTTGGTGGTATGGCAGAGGAGGAGGAGCAGGATTAATGAAAAGATGAAGGCATTGCAAAATCTGATTCCGAATTCAAACAAGGTAGTAAGCACAAATGGGTGTCTGTTAATGTGTAATATGATGTTTCTTGAGTTTTTGTCTTGTAATCTCTAAAGATTCATCTACTTCAATTGTGACAGACAGATAAGGCTTCCATTCTTGATGAAGCCATTGAGTACCTCAAGCAGCTCCAACTTCAAGTTCAGGTGCGTTGGATGTCTTATATTTCATTAATTCTGTGAGATTTGCACTTCACTCTATTGTCTCTGTAAAGTGAATGTAGAACTTCAGCAGCCATGCCTCGTGGCATGAGTGTTCGATTCTCGGTGTAATTTCAATGAGGAAATTGTTAATGAGATAGAATGTGTGATCCAGACTAGTGGGTGTTAATTTGAAATGTGTAGCTGTGATCAAATAAGTGGTATGTGAAATTATAAGGAGATAATGATAGTCAAACACCTTGATGAATTTTATCCAGTTAGTTAATTTGTTGTCATGAGTTGATTACAAAGAGATTAGCATGAAAGGAGCACAAGTCTTCAAGGGATAATCTATCGCTTTCATTTTAATTAAACACAGTTTATTGACTTGAATGTATAATTGCTGATTTCTGCTCTTTTTGGTGATTGCTAAGGGTGTCTATTAAATGTTTGCAAGTTTCATCTAATTGAAGAGGAGAGAGACGAAGAAGATTACTTTTTGCAGCCTGGAATTCTCCTCTAATTTCTTTAACAAGTCCTCTGAGTCTTGACATTTAGGAGTCGATTATTCTCTCGTTCAGAGTTTCTAGGACTTTCAGATTATTAGGTTTTGTTTATCAACTGCTACAGACTCGGAAGTTCAAACACGAAATCCCATTTTATCATAAAATCAGAGTGGCTTATGTGTGTTTAATATGAGATCCTATTTTGGCTTTATTATCACGTACTGTGTATTTTGTACAATTTTTCTTTGCAATATTGAGCGGTGGTTTAGCCCATTTTTCAGGTCTTGAATATCCCATATTCCTGTTTTCTCTTGATTATCCCGTTTGATCTCTGCATGTCGTTATTTATACACCGGTCTGACTCAATTTCAGTTTTCCAGATGTTAACAATGAGAAATGGATTAAGCTTTTATCCCATGTCCCTTCCGGAGGTGCCATATTCAGACCAAATTTCTCAGATGAGAATAGGTGTTTACCAAGGCAACGGATCCTTGGCAAGTGAACCTCCTCCTAACCAAGATAACTTATCTAATGTCCTCTTCTGCCAATCAGATGATATTGCTACCGAAGCAGCAGCAGCAGCTAATTTCTCAACCATGTTCAGTCCAAAAACTTCAACTGAATTGGCATCATTCCAGGCTCATCTTGGCACCTTTCAGCTCTCCAGATCTTCTCAAGTAAATTAATGTTATGCATTCTCTGTTTACTTGAATTCCAACTTCTATGATTACACTACCAATATAATCCTTCTCCTATGCAAAGGGAACGCCCAGGGACGAGGAGATGCTTTTTCAGCAAGTAAACAAGGACATTTTGGGAACTAGTTTGAGAACAGTGTCTTCAAGTTCTTTCGATGCCCAACCAAGTAAGTTAAGCAACAATCCTCTGGAAACGTGCTTTGTTGGAGGACAACAATTAGAATATGCCCACGGCAGCCATTCAAATCTTTCACCGCAGTTGAATAGGTAATCACTCTCTTTCTATCTGGTATCTGCATGTTAATTTCTTCTCACTTAACAATTGTAGTTCTTCATATTGAGTTTCATCCTCTTATCAGCACGGGAATTGGACCTAGGGCATCTCATGACAATATCAAAATCGCAAGGAACAAGTTGTGAATTTGAGATTTCTTCAGCAGCTCTAACTCAGAAGGTTAACGCTACGTCTACACCAGATGTACATTTTGATTTCTTCCAATACATTGTATCAAAGCTTACTAAATTTTTTTGGCATTGCTTTGTAACTCAAATATTATGTTCCTTATGATGCAATGTTGAAGGGCTTTTTAATTGCACGAGATTTTACCTTAATTGCATTTGCATACTTCTTTTGTGGCTCGCAATTATAGTTATCGTGGGATGTCTGGTTTTTATATATTCATATGGGATGGTATGATGAGATCCGAAAAGAGGGAGATGTTCTTGGAAATTTGATCGTTAATTCATTAATTGTAGTTTTATAGTTTTTATTTGTTAATTAATATAATTATTTCTAGAAAACCTAATCATAGTTGTGTTGTATACAAATCCGTCTAGAAATTTATGTCTCGAATGAAATAGGATTATGAATTGGAATTTGGAAATTAACTCCAAATAGAAAAAGAATGTAATAATAAGTAGAGAAATCTCATCCGGTTAGGATTAGGAGTCCAATCTCTTATTATAAATGGACACATTCCTGAAATTACATGCACACGACACAAACTTGACAACAAGAGACGGAGCATTCGGGCGCGCAGAAGTCAGAGAACAATATATCCATTCTTTCTTCATTTTTTTCTTCTTCTTCAGCATGATCTCAATTTCCCGCACGCTCTTTACTTCTTTCTTTGTGTTTTTCTTTATTTGCTCCAGTTTGGCAAATAATATTTTCTATGTAGATAAGAACAATCCACATGCTTTTGAAACCATTCAGTCTGCCATAGATGCTGTTCCTTCATATAACACTGAATGGCTTGAAATCCGTATAAGAGAAGGCGTGTATCGTGAAAAAGTTATCGTCCCAGGCGACAAGCCGTTCATCTATTTTAATGGAGATGGAATGGGAAAAACTAATGTTGTGTGGGGTGACAGCAGCTCGATGTCAGCTTCTTCAACTATTGCTTTTTATGCTGATAATATTGTTGTATCTGGAATGACCTTTATCAATTCTCATAATTATCCTCCCAAGAACAATACTAATGAGGTGAAGCCGGCTGTGGCAGCAAAGGTGTCTGGTGACAAATTGGCTTTCTACAAGTGTAGCTTTTTGGAGATCGGAAGAGCGTCCGTGTAGGAAAGAGTGTATTTTAGTCATTGTTTAGTTGAAGGAGGAGTTGATTTTATCTTTGGTAATGGTCAATCCCTTTATGAACAATGTGACATAAAAGTCAATGAAGGAATCGTGTACCCAAATCTTGCAGGTTTCATAACTGCACAAGCAAGAGACGATCCAAATGACCCAAGTGCATTTGTATTTAACAAGTGCAGAATATTTGGAAAAGGAAAAGTTTTTTTGGGAAGGGCATATAGAAAGCATTCAAGAGTTATATTCAATAAGTCAATTATGCCTGATAATGTTGTATCGGAAGGATGGAGTAACTTTTGGGGGAGAGATGTAGAAAAATTAACCTTTGCTGAGAGCCAATGTCATGGAGTAGGATCAAATATGACAACACGAGTGAAGTGGATGAAAAAGTTAAGCTACAGAGTAGTTCAGAGATTTGCAAGACTTTATTACATTGACACAGAAGGATGGCTTAAAAAACTACCTATTGATGTGTTGAGCCCATGATCATTAATTGTCCTTAGGTTCATAGACGTTAAGTTATTTATTTATTTATTTCTTTGGCAACAGATGTTAGTTTATTTAATTAGTTTTCAACAAGTTTCTGATGTTTCAATTTTTGGAGTTCGTTATCTTCCCTGTAGCTATTTATTTTTAATGCATGCATTAAATTAAATTCTTTAGTTATGAAACGCGCGCCTTTAATTTATTCTGAACATATATTAACATAACATCATTATGACATCATTCTTATGATCTTTTTATGCAACTTAATTCTTTGTTAAAACATCCATGGACATTCATAGCATCCTCTCATTTATTTATATTTAGAAGGGGGAAAAAAAACCTAAACAAAGCAACACCTAGGAATGCAAGAACTTTTAGCATAATTTATACTGATGTAGAAGCATATGCTCCGTTAAGTATTGTTATCAACATAAATGCCATGACAGGCATGCGTCAAGGCACCACATAGAAAAAAATGTGCAACCGGTCGAACATATGTTGCTAGCAGGCAACTAGGGATACAAAGTGGTGTTATATTTGAGAGTAAACTTTATATTATTTTGAGTCTTTTATTACATTGTTCATGGTGTTGGAGTTTGCCAATAAACATATAGTGACAAACTATTTTGGACTTAGACCAAAGTTTTTATCGATTTTGTCATTATTCATTAGTGACATTAAGGAACGACACAAGTAACATGTCCTGGATCTACCCTTTTGCATGGTGTTGTGTTTTTAATGTGCTCAATTGAGCGCATTTGCACTAACTTGTGTTGATTAATTCAAAATTATGTCACGATATCATGAAATTTGAATTCAATATAATGAAGATAAACTTTGAGTCACGTAAGGTTCAGGACCAAAACATGCATCACGTTTTGACGCCAAGGGTGACTCACTGTAAATGGTCAAGTCATTTTC
>CAVNYN010238515.1:0-10207 GCA_963692815.1 Nyctanthes arbor-tristis | reverse complement strand
GGTGTTATTTGTATAATAATTCTCTTTTTTTAATCATCTTTAATTGCTTTTGTGGTCTACTCGAGTCAAATATTATTAGTTTACTATTTTATTAAATAGATTTTTATTAAATAAAAGTTGGACATAATTAAAATAATTCTTGAGGATTATTATCAATAATCTTATCATTTGTCAAATAGAATTAGTTTATTTTACATATGTACATTCATTATCTTATTATTATAGTCACTTATTTTGAAATATTTCTTTAAAAAATTGGACTGATTTATATCAATTGCTTATTAGGTTACTTATTTTATAATAATTATTTAACAATCTCTTATTCTCATCATCATCAGTCTTTTATCTACATATTTCGGAATGTTCTAATTATTCACTCAATAAACAAATAAAATAATATCTGATAAATAGTTTATAATTAACAAGTATTAGTTCTGTTGACGTGTCTTTTTTGGAGACACATCTAACAAGATGATATTGTTCTCTTAGGAGCGTGCCCTCTTAAGGATTTGTGAATTCCCCCGAGGGAATCGCACAGGAATCGATCTCTCAACCTTGGCACCAAGGGCCTTATAGTTGTCAAGATGATCCCTGGTGCCACTTAGACCATCAGGAACTCAAAATCCTTGATGGGGCCACCCATCATGAGCGTGGCTCCCCAAAGAGGAAAAAAGTCATCTTGTTAAAAGTGTTCTAAAAAAAGACACGTCAATAAATTCACAATATGATAACAAAATATTACGGTTAACAAGTGCCTCTGAATATATGTTATTCAATCTTATGTATTAACCATTACATATAATTTGTTTTGGTTGTCCGTGCAACGCAAAGTAAAAATCTAATATTTATTATATGCAAAAGAAATAACATAATAAAGACTATTTAAAAGCATATAAAAACTAATTAAAAGTTTACAGCTTAGTTAAAAATGAAATAGTCTAATCCAGATCACGAAATATTTCCTAGATAACGTATATATACATGCATATTAAAAGTTTTTGAATTAAAATAAAAAAATTTGAATATAGATAAATCTATCAAAATACTTAAGAATATAAGATATACATCCAGTATACAATTTATTGTAAATTTTACCTAACATATAAGTAAAAGTCTAAAATGACCTTCACTTAAAATAATTTTGGTGGGGAAAATGAGGCACAAAGGTTCCACAGATTAATTTCCATATATATATATATATATATACATACATATATATAGAGAGAGAGAAAGAGAGTGTGTGTGTTTGGACAAAAGAAATGACCATCCCTTTCGTCGGTTTATTTTCTTACCTAATAACCTTCAAAATTTCTATTTAAGAAGAAACCATTAATTATTTTTAATATATGTTAATTCGCTCAATCTAATGTAATTGTATGATAATGATTTAGTACAAAAATCTTAATTTGAACTATATATTTTATACAAATTAGTTTAGTTTAATGCAATTATATATATATATATATTTAATGTCTAAATTCATGTTTGTACTATTTTAAGTTCAAATCAAGTTATAACTTCAATCAACAAAATATGGCTTTCAGTACTGAGAATTTGTCAATAAATTATAGTGTCAAAATGGCGACCGCACTGGAAAGGGACCAAAAAAAAAAAAAAGGCTCTGCCACTGCCTAAGAAAATAAAAATTTCATTTAAAAACTTTTGATGGCTATTACAACCCCATTCGCTATTTTGAAAAATTAATTTAAAGGGCCTCTCGGAACTCATATTCATGCATTCACTCTATAAAATGGAATCATAGAAACTATATATCTTGTGTTTAAAGAGTGTCTTAGAAATGCTATTACACATAAATGAAGTAAATTTTGTTAGTGTGATATTGCATGTTACAGAAATTAATGCCAAAAAAGAAAAAAAGATTAAAAAGGTTGTATGTTGATGGTGCTTGACTTTGGTGATGCTGTGGAAAGGATGGGACAGTTATGTTTGTGTGGATGGTTTGGAACACTAGGAATAACCTTTTAATTTCCATTTAGATGAGGATAGAAGTGAGGATTTGATGGCAGACATTAATTTCTTTGAGGTCTCTATCATATTGTTATATATATTTTCATTTTCATTTCATGATCATCAAGCGTTGGCTACTGAGGGGATGGGGAGAGGTGCAAATTAAAGGCAAATGTGGCGGGCTAATGGATGTATTCTTTTCTGTGATGCAGAGGTGAAGAATGGTGCCGTGGGAGGCGTCGTTGGTGATCACAAGGATGGAAGGCGACTTCATTGATGTGGAAATGGCCGAGGCCCTCACAGTAGTCAGATACAAGAAAGATGAAGATTGATGTGCAAAGACTTAAATAATAATCGGGAGTCGGACGTACGCCTCCTACTCAGAATCCACTCTGTAGCTATTACTACTTTATTTGAGCCAAGGCTTTAATAATATATTCACACAGGATATGGCTTTAATAATTGATTCCGTCTTCATTATATCATTTCAAGAATAGGGATTGACAGGAATTCGTTCTTGTGTACTTTTTCTGTTTGTAGTGAAACACTACCGCAAGTGGATCATAAATTAAAAGTTGCATCTCGAATTATATATATATATATCTTTGCATGCATAGAGCCAAATATATATATATACAGCTAGTTTATATGAAAGAGACCACACGTACTAATTAATAATTAAGGACTCAAAAGTTAATTTATAGATATATTAAAATCCAATTAATGAAAGCCCCTTAATAATAATATAATTGTATATCATTATGAACTAATATTGACCCGTGCAGGCAGCGCCGCAGCAGTAGTTGACGAAAGCTCCATGTGGGTGTAAATAAGATAATGCGCCACTGATTTGTACCCCTTCCTCAGCGCCTGCATGCGGGAATCATTATTATTATTATTATTATTAATTAGCTATAATATATAATAATCTATAAAATAATAATGGCTCTCTATAAATTATTACTATTATTATTTAATTAACCTGGCTATAAATACAAGGAATGGGGCGAAGTCCCTTGTTGTTTCTACATTTGCTGCAGTTACAAATCCCTCGGCAGACTGGGCATATCCAACTTTCTCCCCCGCTTGCTGCCTCCGTTATGTTCTCCCCGTATCTACACCATTCATTCATTCACTCATTATTATATTAATTATTATTTTATTTATTATATAAAGGTACGTACCTTATGTAGAGGCAATCTCCACATAACACCCCCGTCGAGCCCTTGCATCTGCTGCACCGAGTGCGAAGACCCAGCGTTTTCTGTCTGTACAATAATAATCTTAATTAGTTACTATACCCTATGTGTCTCTACGTCCACACAAAATACATACATACATACATACATATATAGATAGATACATGTCATATATGCCATTATAATATATATATATATATTACTATGTAGCTTGCTATCTAGGGTTGCGTTACCTGCATTGATGACAAGTTGTTCCCCGGACCTTATCGTAGAGACGTTGTCCATTTTCGTCATATCCGTCGCGGAACAAAATCCAGGGCACTTTGCATTGCTCCAACTTGCCAGCGTCCTCTTTCGTGTACCTCTCCACGTTCCATTTATCATCACCTCGTCGCTCCTTCTTTTTCATGTCCTCGTTTCTCTTTGCCGATACAGCCTTTAACAAATGAGGAACTTTATCTACATTCTTCGTCTTCGTCTTCATCCTCATCCTATATATATACACATATATTTTTTAAATTAAACAATACGTACGATATCATTTATTCATCCATTATTAATTAATTAATTTGTTCCGATAATTAATCAAAATACGTATGTTGTTTTTATCATGGTTTACTAACAAACAAAAAAAAAACCCAGCAATTAGGCAATATAGTATATATTGTCACCTGGCGGGACGAGTGTGGCTGAGAGTAGTCGATGGTTCAGTCTCAGCCGCCTTTCCTTCTTCTCTTAGTAATCCTCCAAATCCCACCAAAGGCAGATTTCTTCCTTTTCTTGTTGGTCTCTTCCTCCTCATGATCTTGGCTGCTTTCAACTTCATCGTCCGTTCGTACTTGGATAACAAAATTCGCTTCATGTCTCGATATGCTTGTAAGTGGAGGGGCCGGCTACATAGTTTAGTTTCCTCTTATTAATTTGTATACTTCTGAAAGGGGCCAATATCGATCAGTATAATGTAATGTATTGGGGAGTGGAAGAGTTGATGAGTCGAAATATTATCCTAATTAATTAGCATACAGCCCGAGGTGAATACTGCCTGCCTGCTGTTCCAATCTTTTCATCCTTATTTGACCATCTGATTGAGTCCATTGGTTGTTTCAAGTGCACTTTTTTATAAGGACCAAGATCGAATTCCATGTATCGAGCCCGACTAAAAATACTATCTCTATCTCAATTATTTAGTCACATTTTCCTTTTCGAGATGTCCCAAATATGTAATCACATTTCTATATTAAAGTTTCCAATTTGCATTATTTTACAAATCTATCCATATTTAATACTTTAATTATAACTACTAATTTTTGAATTCAACTCTAAATAGGGACAAATTAGGAACACAGATCACAAAATTTGTCTTTTCAATACATTTTCTTAATCTTTGTGAAAAAACAAATAAAACCAAATAATCGGGATAAAGGTAATTAAAAAACACGTGGTGAATGAAATTTATATACAAAACCATGAATAAATGATCTGATCCCACTTGGTAAAATCCAGTTCACTTGCAAAAGTTGGCCTTGAGGAATATATATTTTTTATTCTTTAAATAAAATTCGGGGGTTAGCCACATATTAGAAATGGAACTTTGTTGTTGGTAAATTTCTGTTACTACTATGTTGCAAACATTGCAACAGACATATTCGTTACTATTGCCAATGGAATATCAACGACTTAGTAACGAATACTTTCATTTATAATTTTTAAATGTACATATATAATTACCAACGAAGTTTGTAACAACAAGTACTCCATTGGTAAAATTCAATTACTAATCTGTTAGAATTATAAGAGATTAGTCACAGAATAAATCCGTTACGATAAAATACGAATATAACATGAAATTTGTGAACGAAACATCTTCCTCGTTAAACTTTTTAAGTACATAATAGAAAAATAATTAAAATAGTTGCAAACAAAAAATTAAGGGGAAAAACTTGCAAAAAAATTAAGAATAAACAAAAACTTAGGCAAAATAAAAATTTTGGATAGTTCATTTTTTAAAGAAATAGAAAATTTTAACTAATATTAAACGAAATTTGCAATACCTTATATCAGCTCTTCTAAATATCAAAAATAATAAAAAAATTTAAAAAAAAAGAAAGAAAGAAACTTTTCTACATATTCCTCTTGAGATGTGTTGACGATAAACTTGTACAACTTCAGTGCAATGTAAGAATGTTGCTATGCACAGAAATAATAAAATTTGTATATTTTAAAAATATAAACATACTAACAAAAGTATAATGAAATAATAACTATAATATTATTGTTGCACTAATTATTCTCGAATTAGAAACATTTTTTTTTAAACGGAGATTGGTATCAATCAAGTATAGTGTAGATCGAGTTTTTGGTTATGACTACGGGCCAGCTATGATTGGTGGAGTTCTTATTTTATATTGTTCTTTATTTTTTAATTTTTATTTAAATAATTAAAGGTATAATAGTAATTTTAATATGAAGTAACATTACTAATTGACAGGTTGAGCATGAACGGTGTTATTAGAGACGTAACGCGACAATAAATAAAATGTTAGGGGTTTTTTATGTCCAAAAAAATGATGGGGACAAAATTGTATAAAAATTAAAGGTTGGGACCTATATTGGAAATAAATAATTAAGGGTATAATACTCATATTGATAGGAGTTAATTGTAAAAATTAAAAGGCTGAGGACGAAAAGTGACATTGGAAACATAATACGATAATAAATGAGAGGTAGAGACCTAGTAGACCCAAATAAACGGATAAGGATAAAATGAATATAAAGTTGAAAGGTTGGGATCTAGAGTGAAAATTACCTTGAAAAAATACAGGTATAAAATTCATAAAGGATCTAATAAGCTAATTTATGAACAGTTAAACTATGGAGAGGGGTATTCTCCCTAAGGGGAGAGTACCCCCATATGTGGCACCCCCTGATTGGGGGGAATCAGGGGGCCATGTGTAGCCCGCCTAATTCCCCCAATCCCCAGCCGGGGGGAGTACCCCTCTCCCTAGAAAATTTCAATTTATGAAGGTTAGGGACGTGCAGTGTTGCGGGGAAAAAAAGATTGAAGATCAGACCATTCATAAAAAGTGCAAAAATTGAGACCATTTAATCTTATAGTGCTCTTCCGATCTAAGATAATGCCATCCATAATTTTCAAACTTGACAAGTTTTTAAATTTTAGTAGGACATGTGGTATGCATGTGTTTTTAACTGTAACTTGTATATATTAGTATACACTAGTATATAACTCGTGTGTTGCACGGGATAAAAAAAAGGCTATATTTCTCTAAAAATGATTTAATCATAAATTATATATTTTGTAACCTTGTTACTATAATGAAATCGACTCATGGATGATAAATTAATATAATAAATCAGAACGAATGTACTTGCTGAATTCGTAAAAGTAGTTTTAATAAATGATATTGAGGTCACAGTTAATAAAAAATTAGGTTTAATGTCAAATATAAATCTAGTTCACCCCAAATTTTGAAAAACCTCTTTGAAAACTACATTATATAGTTGTGGACTTTCTCTTATTAGGATCGTTACCGCAAACCACAATTTTTGGTCATTTGTAATTTGTAACTCTGGAGAATGTAACATGCAATTTCCCGTGACCAAACAACGGCTTTTTTTCAATAGAAGTCCAACATTGATGAGTGATTGGCTTTGACTTTTGTTTATAGTCATTGCTTACGAAACAATGATGGGAAACTCCCTCCGCTAAAATTTGAAGGGCAACCTTGTGTCAGAGGGTGTCAATATCATTCTGGGAATCAACATCTTGTGGCCGGCATCAATACTTGAAAGAATCTTTGCCTCCAATACGTGTTAGCCGTCCTGTCCCCGCCTTGATTGCATCATCATCATGAGTTAATAAAAACTAAAGAGTCAAATCACACTCTCTATTTCCAAAAGTTAATTTAACGACTTTGTTGGAGCATATTTTTAGACAGTTACTTTCTAAAGTAGAGAGTATGTTGGAATTAAAGAGTCTCTTAGAGATGCTCTAAATATGTGGTGGTGCGTAAGAAAAAAGGTAGTACGCCAAATATATCTTATAACAAAGTACATTATTCAACTTCTATCACACATAAATCATCATATATTTTTTAAATGACTTGGGCGGTGCACGAAAATCATAATATACAAAAATTTATTTCACAACTATGAATATCATTCAAATCATTAAAATATGAACCAAAGCAAATATAGCGTATCATATTATGATACAATTAGTCAAATTTTTGTTATTTTGCGCCCGCAAAAAAAAAATATATATATATATATATATAAACAAATAAAGACACATTTTTACGGAATAATAAAAAACATAATGTCATTAGTCAAATTTTTATTATTATCTATACGTAAAAAATAAATAAAAAATAAAGACACATTTTTTCGCTAAAGGGAAGAATGCAATGTCATTAGTTTCTAATTAAAATAAAATTTTTCTAAATTAGCAAAATAAATCATTATATAGATCCTAAACACAAATAATTATAGTTTTTAAGAAAATAAAAAAATATAGAGAGAAAAGTATATAAAGCAGCCAACTGTTAATGTTGCTTGATGAATTTATTTAACGTTTAGGAGTTTGCTTTTTTTTTTTAAAAAACCACAATTCTAAAAGAGTAATAAAGAAATAATAATATGCTAACGTATTTTCCCAACTAAAAAATAACTAATAAAATACAACTTGGTTTACGACATATTTAATTGATATGCTAACTTATATTTTACATGCATAGTTAAAAGTTATTTTTAGAACCAATTAATTACAATTAAGTTAAATAGAAATTGGTCGAGAAATAATTAATAACTTGTATGTTCATTTAGTTTCCAAGAAATAAAATACAAAAATAAAAAACTTAACCATGTTTTCATTAGTTTCCAATAAAAAATTTGTAAATAAAAAAAGAGTAACTATAAATTTTTCTAAAGCATAAATAATGCTCCCTCCGTCAGGTAAAAAAATAGTCCCATATTATTGTTCACAAAATTTAAGAAAATCCAATTAATATTCTTAGAAAAGTAGAATTTGTAAACATTTTTCCTAATATACTCTTCATTTAATTGACATTCAACTTTGTTAGTTCTTATTTATTAATATCAATACATGTTAAATAGAGACACATAAGAAAATTAAAAGACGAACTAACTAACGTGGATTGGAAAAAATGGCATGTTATTGAAAAATCAATATATATAAGTATTAATGCAAAAAAATAATTAACAGATGCAACTTAATTCATGACACATTATATTGTGAGGATGGCATCATGTAATTATGATATACATAAATATGCTAATTTGTTTAAAATATGAAAAATTCAACACTATTTTTAAAACAGATTGACTATTATGTTACAATTAGTCAAATTTTTGTTATTTTATGCAAGCGAGAAAATAAATATATAAACAAATAAGGCACATTTTTTATAGAATAATAGAAAACACAATATCATTAGTTTTCAATTAAAAAATTTTTAAATTAGCAAAATAAATAATTATCTTTTAATAGTTTTTTTTCTAAAGTTAAACAATTTATAATCTTAAAAAATGAGACAAAAAAGGAAACTCTATAATAAAGCACAAAAGCATGTTTTATATTATTTAGTAAAGTTATTTAATGTTCATAAATTCATAGTCAACCTTTTTTTTAATATCAAAAATTCTGAAAATTGGTAAATAAGAATTAATCAAGTTTTTATTATTATATGCGCGTAAAAAAATGAATAAATGAAGACACATTTTTTCGCTAGATGGAAAAAAATGCAATGTCATTAGTTTCTATTTAAAATAAAAAATTTTCCAGATTAGCAAAATAAATTATTCTATAGTCTCTTAAGCAAAAATACTTATAATTTTTAAGAAAATAAAAAAAAAATATAGAGAGAAAAGTCTGCAAAGCATTGATGAATTTATTTAACATTTACGAATTCATTTTTTTTTAAACCACAATTCTTAAAAGGGTAATAAAGAAATAATTAATATGCCAACTTATTTTTCGAACTAGAAAAATAATTAATAAAATACAACTTAGTTTATGACACATTTACTTAATATGCTAACTTATTTTTTACATGAATCGTTAAAATGTTATTATTAGAACTAATTAATTACAATTATGTTAAATTGAAATTTGTCGGGAACTAATTCATAACTTGCATTTTAATTTAGTTTCCAAGAAATAAAATACAAAAATAAAAAACTTAACCATGTTTTCATTAGTTTCCAATAAAAAATTTGTAAATAATAAAAAAAAAGAATAACCATAAAAAAGTGAATAAATAGAGTGAATAATTTATTACTAATAATTTGAGATAAATTAGTCCAATGGCTACTTGTTCAAAAAAATAGAATAAATTCAATAACATAATTGAAATATATATATATATATATATTTGTTTTTTTTAGGGAAAACTTGTAACATTCCAAATCTCGGTTGATTACCGAACAAAGCCAGAGCAGCATACAATCAAACTATGTCTTCGAAAGGAGAGAAACTTAGGTACAACGGATGTATATCCTACGTGGTACATCCGACCAATAATACACATAAATCTCACCACGTATGATGTACCATATAAAATGTACATTTGCATCTTTCTATGTTGAGTGAGAAAATTTTAAACACATCGGATGTACATCATGTATGGTATATCCTATGTGGCAGGATTTATATGTATTATTTTTCAGATGTATCAAGTAGGATATACACCCAATGTACGTATCAAAAGAGCATGACGAGCTAGAACTGAAGCCAAATCTTGGTCCTTAGCCACCACAACTAGTAAAGTTAATTATTTGAGTTCACTACATTCTACATCTTTAATTTGTGATGACAAAAGCACTCTCCACGTGCCTGCGACTTGTAATCCAATATTTCATGCTTGCATGCACAAGACACATTAATTGAGATTGAAATACATTCATATATATAGAGACTACTCACAATTATAAATAAATTGTTTGTTACATGCATGGATATTGCATCAAATTTGTATATAATGAATTATATCTAAAATTAATGA
>CAVNYN010238504.1:0-15290 GCA_963692815.1 Nyctanthes arbor-tristis | reverse complement strand
AAGAAAGAAAGAATTATTTGCATGTTTACATGTTATGTTTATTGTGTGAATTGATTAATATGCGCTAGGGTCTACTGAGTATATTTTTATACTCATTCTTTCAAACTAACACTTTCAGGTTTTGGAGCCGGTGGCGGGACGACGGACGGCAGCTACTAGAAACATAACTTGAAGCTTATATGTTTTTTCTAAGATTTCAGACTATTCATTAATTTGACTGTTGAGACTCTACTTGTTTTCAGACAAGATTCTCTGTTATCCGTTAATAAGAATTTCCGCATTTAATTATTTTGTTATAAGTTCCGCATTTTAAGTTAAATTTTAAAAGATCAGTTAGCATCCCAAGTCTATTAAATTTGGGGTGTTACAGAAATCATTTTGGCAAATGAAGATCCCTTCGAAGGTTAGAGTTTTTGCATGGCGACTCTTCAATGGTGCAGTTCCTACGCCGGAGAACTTAATGAGACACCATATCAGTAGTGGGTCTTGGTACGTGGGATGTGGAGGCATTAAGGGGAATAACCACATTTTTGTTTGGTGTATTCGTGCAAAAAAGATTTGGGAGAATTTAGGTTATTGGCAGTACATTAAAAAGATAGGTAAGATGGAATTTTCTCAATTTTTGGCAGCCATCATGGACGAGCAGTGTGCAGTGGATAGGAACAATATGGTGATGCTCCTATGGGCCGTTTGGGGGGTGAGAAACAACCTGTTTTTCCTTAAAGAGCAGCTAGACGGTGATAAATAAGAGAAAGGGCTTTGACTTACTTGGAAAGTTATCAAAGAGTGGCAGGGGCCGAAAAAGGTAGAGGTGGGTAGAATTTAGGAGTTCAATGGAGATGGGACGCTGGTTGCACAAATGGGGTGATCCTATCTACTGATGCCGTAGTACGAGCCTCATCCATTGGAGTTGGTGGATGTGCGTGGAGGGAGGGGGAAGTTGTGATGGCATTTGCAGTCACGCTTGATGGGGTCTATAGTGTCGAACAAGCGGAGGCAATGGCGATACGCTATGGCTTGCAACTCCTAAAAGAAAGATCGATACGGGTTCGCGAGGTAAAGACGGACGCTCTAAAAGTGATTCAAGGCCTTGGCAATTTGGTTGATAATGGTAGCTTAGCTCCTTTGTTTCGTCATATTAGAATCTTGCTTATTGATAGACATTGCGACTTATATACACATATTTCACGGGACAATAATTGGGTGGCCCACTCACTTGCATCCTTTGCCTTAGCTAGGCAAGGGATGCATTTGTGGACATCTTGTATTCCTATTTTCCTTGCCTCATTTTTTGGGGGCTAGTACGTGAATGAAGCTTGGTTTACTCAAAAAAAATAAAAATAAAAATGTCCTTTTTAATTGTAAAAGTGCATGCCAAAACCAATTTTAATTCAATGCAATTTTTTATTCAATTTAATTATTACAATTTTTTATTAAATTTAATTATTATTAATCATTATAATAATTATTAATTATAATAATAGCAGGTATCACAATACCACCAAAGTTAGCACAGCACTATTGTTGTTGCCACCTGGCCGTTGCCACTTATTAAACAGAAAAAAGACCAGAAAAATCATAAAAATCATGTTAACAAAATTGGAAAAAAGTATGTTGATAGATCGGGCAAATCATGTTAACATTATTTTTCCATAATAGCCATTGCAACAACCATAAAATCAAGAAAAATCTAACATGGTAACAACCGACTGATAGACATTAATCAACAAACTGAAAAATCATAATAACAATGGAAAACACATCACCATGGCAAAAAAATCGTAAAAAGACATATTAACAATGTTTTCCACTAGAAATTTTACACGAAAAACATATATAATGTTCATAGTAACAAAAATTCCCTGGGAAAAATCACCAAAAGGAATCCCTTGAAAATCTTCATTAATGAAAATAAAACAGAAATTGTAAGAAAAACTAGAAAAAAGAAGAAGACGAAAATTAATAAATAATATGTAATCGGAATTTGGCCCAAAAAAAAAAAAAGAAATTGCCATTGGAACACCTCCATTAAAGGAGGTGTAGATCTGTGCCTCCTACCATGGATATGGATACGACGAAGAAGAGAATGAGGGTCGAGCAGTGGTGGGTTTGGGACATTGGTGACGAGTGGGAGCGGGCTCGGGACGGTTGGCGTCAACTGGTGGTGGTTTTGGGATGAATGGTTGCGAGTGCTGGTGGATAGTTTAGTGAGTGGTGGCGTCAATCAAGAAAAAGAGCATGGCGGGTATTTTTTTTTTGTTTTTTTTTTTTTTTGGAGGGGAAGTTAATCATATCATAAACCGCGGCATACTGTCGAATTAAAAAACAACGGAGTAGGGTCAACAAGATTACGACGAAAGCCCAACTCAAATGAAGTAGTGGCAATAGTGTGAGCAACATTATTGGCCTCATGGCAAACAAAGCTACAAGAAAAAAAAAACATTGAAAAAAAAAGGGTATTTTAACAATGAAAAGAGGTAAATTTAGAATATATTTCAATTTAGAGGTATAATTAAAAACATTATAAAAAAGAGCATTTCTCTAATTATCTAAAAAAATAGGGCAAATTTCACAAAATGTCCTAAACGTTTGTAAAAAGCAATCATCTTTATCTTTTCCAAAGGTAGGGGGCTTTTAACCTTTTAAAAATATGTTTAAAAGGTCCTTCTAGACAATTTCGGTCCATTTTCAAAGTTTACTTTTTCTTGAATAACATTTTTTCCCTTTCATCTGTATATCATTGTTCCACATACCCGCATAATTCATCAATATATTATTTTTCTCATTCATCTACCTAACACCACCACTGTCATACTCACTTCGGGCAACGAACTATTTCTAATCCAAACCTAAATAAGTAATGGTAATGAAGATGTAATTAATATTTGAGTTATGGAAAAATTTAATGGTTAAAAATGTAAATATTTTTCTTGCGAAAAAAATTGAAGGAATGAGTGACTGGCCAAAAAAATGTTGAGAGGTTTCTGCCCCCTTTTTCCCTCCAGAACCCCCGACCCATCAGCCAATTTTCTAGGGAAACAGATAGGGTTCCAAGCTTGGAGTCAGATCTTCACCCAAAATTTTGGGTCTACAAGTAACTAAAAAGGTGACAACTAATATAGTATTAAATGATAAATGAAATTAAATAAATGAATAATGGACTCACTTAATTCAACTTATATTTAATGTCACTTTAATATAGTGTTAAGCACCAGTGGTGCCAAATAGTACTACTTGGGGATAAATAACTAAGTGCTTGGAGGAGACAACATATTTTTGTGTTCTTTTATTTTAATTTTAATTCTTTTAGATTTTTTTACTAGAAGCCTTTTGTATTTGTTTTTTTTAATTTAACTAGATTTTTCACTCATGCATTATACGGACAATATCAAAACAAATTATTTGTAATAATTAATACGTAAGATTGAATAACGCATAATTATAGGTGTCACGCTCCCAAGTTTATTATCTTATTCTCTCGTATTGGTAGTGGCGTTTAACAATAGCGGAAGCATTTGTGAAGTAAATCTCGATTCAAAATTTGAAGGCGAGACTTTACAAATACAAGTCAAACACTATTATATATAATATCATTTTACTATAACTTTACAATAACTATTGCCGCCACCCACAATGAAAACTCGGTCATACACTGAAATCTCGAGATCGGATACATGTATCTTCTCCATCTTTGGAACGATCTGGCTACAAAGCTTTTAATTCAATACCCATAGGGTTGTTAGATTGAAGGAGGGGTGAGTATAAAGTACTCAGATAATAACCAAATATTTTGATTCATTTTTCATGTAAGAAAAGTGCATTTTCGAGAAAATCATGGGATTCACAAAGCTTTACATACACAGAAGGGCCCTATCACTAGTTAAACTACTACCGTGGTCGCATAGGATGCAAAGATTCAAAATGGCCAAGACTATATAGCAAGGCTATAATACCATAAAGAGTATCATATAGCCAAAATGACCAAGACAACATAACAATGTCATATTACCACATAGCAAAGCAAAACAAGTAGAGCGTTAACTAGTGATTCAAATGCAATAAACCAATTTCTTTGCATAATGACGATGCATAAAAAATCCATGCATATCTTATGAAAATGTTATGAACAAAAGAAATAGAAGCAAAGTATCGGTTACTCACCTCCATAATTCTAGATAGAAAAGTGCCTCCAAAATCTTAGTATTTCTCAATCAAAGTGGTCTTTTTTTAAGTGGAGATTTTTTTATATATATGGGAGGACTTTATTCTATATACAAAAGGAGTATTCTAGGGGGTTTTACTTTGGGTTTTATAGTCATATCTAATTTTGGACTAATTTTCCTTAATTATTTTGGGATAAAGAGAAATACTTAGAGAAAGCTTGAGTGAATTTCCCTTGTAATTGGCCTTCTTATACTTGTTTAAATTTAAATATTTTTAATTGTCATTTGAAATCCACAATTGCAAAACTAACAAGTGTCTTAACACTTGGCACAATTGTCACCATTTATTAATAACAAAAATAACACATGCCTTATATGTTGGCAAATTTAGCAATTAAAAATAATAAGTGTCCTCTAATTTGGCAAATTTAGCACCATGTATTTAAGGGATGATTTGGCTAATGCTTAGTCATTCATTTATTCGAATAATAAACTTTCAATCTTGGGATATAAATGATGAAAATTCAAGTATTTATTCTTATCATTGTCAAAATAATTATCATATCGCTTAATTTATTGTCAAATTTTTATGGGATGTTACAATAGGCACTCAACTGCAATATTCTATTATCTTCTCATAGACTAATACTTCTTATATTAAACTAAAGATGAAATATAATTACATGACTTTAGGAAATAAAGTATTTTATTTTATTTAGTAACTATATTATAATAGACATTTTAAAAACTTTAAAATGTTAATTATAAACTATTTATTAAAAACTATTTTATTTATTTATTGAGTGAATATATTAGAACATTTTGAAATATGTAAATAAAGTTTCCATGATGAGAATAAAAGACTGTTAAATGATTACAAAATGAGTAACCTAATAAGAACTTGGTATAAATTAGTCCAATTTTTTAAGGAAAGTTTTCAAAATAAATGGTTATAATAAGATGATAAATGTATTTATCTAAAATAAAATAATTATGTTTGACCAATGATAAGATTATTGATAATCCGCTAGAATTAACTAAAATATCTCCAATATTTATTTGATAAAAATCTATTTAATAAAATAGTAAACTAATAAGATGTTACCTGAGTAGACAGTAAAAGTAATTAGAAATGATAAAAAAGGTAAACTATTATATAAATAACACCCCTCATTTACTTGATTTCGTTTCAGAATCCAAATACTTTTAATAGATATTTTGGATTTCTAATTTAAAATTTTGAATATAAAAGTATATATGTATGAAGTCACTCATTAAATATAAATATATAGAAACTGATTCATTTTTAGAATCAGGGTAATTAATTTTATTTCATATATGTAACATGATCCATATTTTTAAATATTTCTCTTAAAATATTGAATTTGAGCTACTTAAACTATAATGTTATATTTTGACGAATTAAAATATTTAGTAAAATAACTAAATGAAAAACAAAAGAACAATAAAAGACGACGTAATATATTCAATTCGGACAAAAATTATATATAAAAATTGGTGAAAATGGATAGCCTTTCCAATCTCGGACATTTTTCCTATTTAAAAAAATTAAATCTCATTCGATCAGCAATTTTAAATGAAGATTATCACAAAACCAGAATAGAATATAATCTTGTCTTGAGGATAGAAGAAGATAAGGGAAAATTAAAATCACAACAACTAAATCTAATCAAATCAATTCAAATAGAAACAATAAAGATATAGATGACCACACTAATGACCGCAACAAATGTAAAAATTCTAAAATATCCCCCCTAAAATGCAGTTTTGATGGAAAATTGTGGTACAATTGTACCGCAGGCTACTTTCTGATATATATATGTGTGTGTGTGTGTGTGTGTGTGTGTGTGTATAGATTTAATGTAATGAATGTAAAAAAAGTCATTTTAAAAGCATAAATGGATGAAAATTATTCGTAGGGGACTTTTGTGCATATTTTTACAAGAATAGGGATGCACAACCTTGAAAAAAGATATAGACGAAATTGTTAGATTCTCTAATACTGGAGACCATCCGTGAAATTACCCTTTAAAATAAAAGTTAATCTATCAAAATTTATTGAATTTGCTATAGAGAGCAAAATATGAAGACCACTCAAATGAATTCACATGTGGATACTCTCTTTCTCTCTCTCTCTAAGCTATATATATAAATGGCTTGTTGCAATTATCACTGTTGATCCAATTTTGGTACAACATTTGCTGCACAAAGTACCCATGGACGACATTTTTTGGATTACCAATTTTACCCCTCATTCTTTCATTGGTTTTCATTTCATCCACTATTTCCCCTTTTCCATTTGTAAGGACGGTTTACACTATGCTGCCTCCAGATTTTCAGCTACCAGCCATATATTTCTTCTTCTTGCATGCCATATCTGTTTTTCTTTTCCATTCATGACTTAAGTTATTTGTTCTCTTTTGCTTTCTTTTTCTCTATCGAATTTTTCGTTCCCGTTCTCTTCTTTGTGATTGTACTGTACACATTTCCATACCTGCAGCCTATACAATGAATCTGGTGAACAAGGATCAATCTTTGAAAATCTGGAGGAAAAATGGCATTTTTTGCTCAAAATCAAATTGTTGCTTCAAAAATTTAAACCGCAGCAGCCCTTCTCTACTTTATTATCTATGTTTTTAATAGTCTCTTTTTTGTTTTCCTTCCAGATGTGGGGCCGCACACACAACGGGTGGGGTTTCTGATCATATTGACACCGGGTCTCTGACTATTAATACCGGTAGTGCCTAATGTTTGCTTAAGTTTTTGTTTCTTCTCTATAGTTTCAGTAACCCTAATGGAAGATCAGAACTATTTTCTGCTTCGAACTAAATAAGTGAAAAAGATGCACTGATGCACTACACAAGAAAGTAATATGATGATTGATTAAAATTTACCCATTTGCATTATATATGATTCTTCAATAAATTATCGGTGCTTTGAGTTCTTTAGATGCTTATGCAGACTAATTTTTGGAATTAGAGAGATGATTTACGAAGATAGATAGATAGATGTTTGTGTTTTGTAGTGGAAATGTTGAATGATAGACACTTGCTATTAGTTTCTAAGAATGAAGTATGAATCAGTGAGGAAGCTATAGAATCAAAGATAACTATGATAAGGATGTGTCTGCTTTGCTACTAAGTTGACAAAAAAAATCAACAATCACAGCAAGGCATGTCAAAGTTTTATCATCCAACAATACTAACACATGACGATGCATAGCTTACATATATCATAAGTTCATTACTTCTTAACTATGTTCCATTTTGATTATTTTCCTGTTCTAAGAGTATAAAGTCACAAAAGCTCTAACCTAATATGCAACATCCCGCAAAATCTTAAGCATGTAATCGTTATTTGAACGATGATTGAATAATTACTTGAGATCGGAACATAAGATTATGAGACTATTACCAATTGAATGGCCAAAATTTCAATATGACAAAGTGATCGTATTCAAGGACACAAGATTGTCACTCAAACGAACACTAAGAATTAGAAAATAATTCTTGACAACATGATCGATATCTTTGCAATAAATTGGATTAGATTATGATGATCTGATGATATTGAATTGTTACTAGGTTGTCAAGAATTAAAATATAGCAACGTGTTTGTATTGAATTGCAAAACTTCAAGGTTTGCCACTCGAATGAATACCAAGAATTAAAATATGAATATTGACAATGTGATTGTATTTGAATTACTGCAACGTTGTTAGTCAAATGAATATCAAGAATTAGGACATGATCATTGGCAATGTGATCAATATTTTGATAATGAATTGGAATTAGAAAGTAACTATAGATATTGTATTGCTAATTATTGACTAACCACGTGAGGTTGTAATATTGAAGAACGATGTGAATTTGTATTATTACGTCACATGACTCAAAGATTGTTACTCGAGCGATAGACAAGAATGTGGTCATTTGTTAGTATGATGAGAAGTATAATCACCGAATTGTAAAACCATAGTAAATAGAAGGCCTCGAGTAACATAGACCAAAGCACGATAACTTGATTATAAGACAACCCAAAGAACAAGGACTTCTCGAGCAATAAACACATGAATCTCATTTTGACATATGGCCTTCTAAGGTGTACGATGCCACATCTCACATTCTGGTTGGCGGAACTGAACAGTTTATTAAAAATAACTAAATCTAGATATTTTCTTAACAACTATAAATAGGGCCTGAGGGAGGTAAGGATTCCTCAACCGCCAAACCTCGTAGCAGACTCGCTCTCTCTCTTCCTCTCCCTTTCCACGCCCCTACCTTTATATCTAGGCCGATTGTCCCACTTCTTGATAAGTCTCAAACCCTTCACATATATGAAAAAGAAAAATTCGTCAGATCGGAAGAGCGTCGAAGAACAACCCTTAAAACCTATCAAATACTTAGTTTTGCACTTAGAAATAATCCCTCTATATATATATATATAATACAACTTGAAATAACACTTTGAATGAGGAAAATGAAGGTTTTGAAGGCAATTGTCAACAACTCAAAGAATCTTTGAAAAATCAAGTTAAAGAGGTGAGTAACTACTACTTGATTCCCTTTTAGCATTTATGATGTTTTGATACAATAAGCATGGTTTTTGATTAAAGTCTTCCATGAGATAAACATGGATTTTGATGCATTAAAAAGAAAGATTGATTATTGCATTTTGAATATCTAGTTGATGCTCTAGCCGTTTTGTACTTGCTTTGTTACCATACTTGGAGCTATCTAATGATACCGAGATGGGTGATGATTAGTATGATATTTGCTTTATATTGATTTGTTTGGAATTCCGGTAGGGGTTAACTAAGATTCGAATGTGAATCCACTTAATTGTATATAGTCATGATTGAATTAATATGAATCTTGCGGGCATCACGGGTAGTAGTTTAACTAGTGATAGAGCCCTTTTGTGCATTCAAAAGCTTTGTGCATTCAATGGTTTTCTTGAAAATGAATCTTCCAAAGGAAAGGTGAATCTAAGGGTTTTGTTACTCACTGAGTACTATGTACTCACACCCCTATTTTCTACAATCCTGTAAATGATTGAAGGCATGACAATCGAGACGCAAGCCACGAGTTGGAGTATGTCTGCAAACGGGAGTAGAGTTTTGCATTTAGTGGAAACTTGTCCTTGAAGCTACAACGAATGCAATTAAGAACTTATTACCTTTTGTATTAATAAGTATGCCCATCTCTCTATAATGCATATATTTTCACGCTTTCTAATATATATAATGAAATGAATGGGTAGTCTCGGTAATGATTTGAAACTTATTTCAAGGTAAAAGTTTCTTAATGATTTGGCTTTGCTTTGGTAATCAAGGAATTATACCTACTAGTATACTTGTTATGTTCTTCACATTTTATTGAAAAATCTAGTTTCAATGATTCTTCGAAATTTAACAACTTACTAGTTTAAGTAATTAACTTCATAGAGTGGTAAACTCTATAAGACAAAAACAACTTGTTTGTTTTGGACGTCCCATCCCCACTATTTGTATTGAGGTTCCCGCTATTGAATTCACCAATATAAAAAATTCAAGAATAATGGATAAATTAGCGGAGTCGTGACGTAATCTGTTAACAAAAATACATAATTTAAAACAGAGGAGACAATAATAATACCAAGAATCCTTAAACAATGCCAGCAGTCCATAAAACGCAGTACTTAGAACCGAATGGAATTTATAACCAGAACCTTAAATGACTTTATTATCAAATGATAAATTGATTAATTAAAACAATAAGGTCAACAAAATCCATAAGAATTCAAAGTTCTTATTATTATTTTTATTATTATG
Source organism: Nyctanthes arbor-tristis (assembly GCA_963692815.1). Lineage (NCBI taxonomy): Eukaryota > Viridiplantae > Streptophyta > Magnoliopsida > Lamiales > Oleaceae > Nyctanthes > Nyctanthes arbor-tristis. The sequence continues at coordinate 5,294 of CAVNYN010238504.1, read as the reverse complement.
TAAAACACTTCTTCAGTAAGAAACGAAGTTACCATTTTCTTAGATGTAATTTCAGCTTCTCCTCAATTTGTGAATCAATTCAGTGTTTAACCTTTTTCGTCATCAAAATTAGGTTCGTCATGATATTAACATCCCTTGTAAGTAATCTTTTGGCTATCTGGTGTCTCATTATTGTCTGTCATTCTTTTTTACTGAAATCATCTGTCATTCTTTTTTACTAAAATCAAGAAAGCTTCTATTCTACCTATAAGAAAATTCAGTATATACATGTGTGTGTGTGTGTGTATATGGATTTTAAGATTGCTTTTATGCGATTGAACTTGATTTTCTTGGTTCTTTTTGCTGATTTTTCTTAAGGCTTTGGAGATACGAGATTTGAGCTTAAAACAATGTGATGAAAAAAAGAAAAAGAAAAAAACAAAAAATAGACAGTACGTAAGCAACAATTTGTTCATTCTTCTTTTTGTTTTCTCTTCTCTCTCAAACAAGTTGAATACCATATATCTTCACTTCTTGTGACATTGTGTTTGGGTGCTGATTTTTCTTTACAAAAATTACACGAACTTTGGGTTTGAATCAGAAAAATTTTTTATAGTGACCGGTGCTCGCGAATTTTGGGGCTTCTGCCATTTGGTGTGGCATTGAGGGAGTTTATCAAGAGGAAAGAGTTTTTTCCTTTATAATTGCTGTATTTCTGTGTTTGGGTGCTGATTTTTCTTTAGAAAAATTGCAAACCTTGGTTTGAACCAGAAAAATTACCTGCAGTGACTGGTGTTCATGAGATTTAGGGCTTCTGCCATTTGGTGTGACGTGAAGGGATTTTTTCAAGAGGCAAGAGTTTTTTCTTTGTAATTTCTGTATTTTTTGCTTGTTGAACATCCAGTTAATATTTCTTATAGGAATGTAGTTTTTGGTAGTTGACAGTGATATATGATTTTAGATAATTTAATACCAAATTAGGTCGGTCAATTATAATCATTGCGGCTTTCCCATGTGAATCAATTGGAAGGAAATGATTGCAAAATAATTATGGTGCACATATCCTTTCATAAAATTCCATGTTAACGAAGTCATATTGGACATGCAAAAACTTTACGTGTAATAGTGCAGAAGGCATGGGAAGATTAAGAGAGAAAACTTTTGATTTAGTATTCATTTGTCTTGCGAAAATTCAGTGTGCTCTCCCAACTATCTAATAATTTCTTTATGTCATGATTACCACTTGAAGATGGTCTAAATACTAGAAATATATTGTCCGATCTAATTACTTTGGTGGATAATTCTATAGAATCTTCATTTTTCTATTCCCCTGACGATCCCATGAATTCACGCCTCTTGGAATATTCATTTTGTCGCCTAGAATTTTTTTCCCTATTCAATTTATGATTGTAACAGTATTAGCTTTAGTTCCTTCTATTGATCTTGAAGGACCTCTCATCACCAAACAAGTAGGATCCCGAATAGAACAACTCTGGCAGCCCCTGTTTTCTTGAATCATATATGTCACTAGCCAAGAAAATTAGAATCTAAAAATTTGTCGATCATGGAAGATCTCTGATTCATAAATAGGTATAGAGTCATTATGTATATTCTTGGTTTTTGTTATTTGACGTGTGCTGATTTTTTGCACATAAATTACATAGCACCTCCAGCAGCTTTTGTTTTCTTGTATCTTCACTGTCATTGGTCAAGGAAATTAGAATCCAAAAATTTGCTTTCGATCAGGGAGGACTCTGATTCATAAAAAGGTAAGGAATCATGGAGAAATAATATTCAAAAATAATTTTTCAATATAATATACTGCTTCTTAGTTCGTGCATTGTCTTTGCTGAGTCTAGATCATCTATTTGCCTTGATTTTTTTCAACGAAGATGAATGACTTTTTACCATGATCACTGACTGGTTTTTGAGTACATGCTGCTGCATTGGCAATTTTTGTAAATTGTTTTTTTTCATTTTATCTTCAACAATGTGGCATATATTTGTATTTTTATTTATTTAAATAAATAGAAATGGGTAAATTTTAGTTTGGCTAATTCATTTCAATAACCAAAATGTCAGTTGCCATCTTTCCCTATATTATCTCTCATTCATTGGATATTAGAAATTAACAGCTTCTGCTGACAGTGAAGCACTAATTTCATGATTTTCTGCTCCACTTAGAATTATACTGCTCATTGCTTGAAATAAAATTATGTTATGCAATCTTACTAGGGAATACTTATGGCCCTTTGGGTTCTAATATTCTTTCCTCTTGTGTGCATATTTCATTTTGTAAGGTTGTCTATAGTAATAATTAGTGGGGGAAATTTCAAGCCATATAGCAAGAAATCTTAAATATTTCATTCTTTTGCTTCATCGACTGGTTTCAGTTGCAATTTAGTTTCTGTTGGTTTTGAAGAGAATATAAATAAATATTGTACTGCATCTTCACCTGATACATGTAAGATCACAAATCGCTATAATGTTTCCATAAACAGGTTCTTCGTTGGAAAATTAGACGTGTGCTGATTTTTTTAACTCAGAAATTACACATCCTAACAACCTATGTTTTCTTGTATATTCTCTCTGTCATCGGCCAAGAAACTAGAAATCCAAAAATTTGCCGGTCGATTAGGAAGGCCCTCTCATCCTATAAAAAGGTATGGAATCATTATGTGTATTCCTTATTTCTGTTATTGTAACTATGAACAATGTTAAGATATTCTTTGTTATCATGGACTAGAGAGTGGAATGGAAGTAACAAAATTTTCAATGCAACATTCTATAATTCTCCGACAGACCTATAACTTTAAATATCTTGTGGAATTGGTTAGATTAGTCTTGCAGAAGTGCAGTTCATCTGCGATAACTTCAACAGAGTATCAAGCTTTAAAGAATCTTTCACCAGTCACAGATTTGAGTGGCATAGACTTAATGATTCTTCTTAACTAAATGTAGAATAATTGATGTATCCATGTATCCATTGTTTTGCCAGAGTACGGAGAACAATGACATGCTTTTGTAATTGATGGTGATGAAACCCAGTATTTTGCTAGTATGATATTACATGTCTAGATGTGTTGGAAGCAAATTGTTGGTGTACTTATGTGAATGTTTGATTTCCATGCTTCCACATTTTCTATAGAAATTGGAAAGCTTCACTTTGCTAACAGACATTATTGCATTGAAAAAACTGGCTGCTGCTAGAGAGTTAGGTCTTGGTATAAATATTGGAGTCGGTAATATACGGACTTGTGGCTGAAGGAAGGGTTAGTAAAGAGGAGGGATTGAAAAGAATGATAAAAAAATGAGAAGCCTGGTCAAGTAATACAAGTGTATGAGGGTGCAAGTCAAATTATTTACGTAGGTTTTGTAATTTTGGATTGTTAGGAATTGATGTAACATCTGGTTTTTAACTTTGGCAGAAGCTTTGGCGAACCTCAATGTAAACTAAACTTCATTTTATTTTGATATACCATAAATTTATTTTTTGCCTTACATGTAAACATATGACTTGGAAACATGTAGCAAAATTAAGGTTCTATATAATTTTTAGCATATTGACATCTAACTTTTGGTATATTGATGATCTTCATTAATTTTTGCACAAGTTTTTATATTATGTATATTGAACTTATTGGACAAATAAATCAAATGGGTATTGTTCAATTGTTTCTTTCTTAAACCTATGTCAAATTATTCACATTCATTGTCTCATTTGTCCTTTCTCATGTTTACTTCATCAACTTATATGCCCTAAATATTTGATACAATCACCGCCAATTTCTGTGCAATGCACAGCCAATACACTAGAATATATAAAAGTTCTGTGATCCCTATTATAGAAATCACATGGTTTCCAGAGTAGGACCATCAAATCTAAATATGATGGAACTTAAAACATTATAAAATTTTTTACCACTAATTTTTGTTAAGTCAAATAAGTCAAAATGGGAGTAAGAAGCTATGCAAAATGCATAAATAACAGATTAATTGGATTATTGACTTTATTCTCTCATTTAAGCAGTGTGTTTGACAACTATTTATAATGTAATTTTTTTAAATAAATTGTTAAAACGTATAATTTTCTTTGATTTTTTTTTTAAATCAAACATCATCGTTAGTCAGGGGGAGGTGAGGGGGCTTACTTTGTCTCCATTTTTAAAAATTATATTATTATTGTGAAAACCATGCTTTTGTATTGCTTGTTTGATCATCATTATACACAAAAAAATATAATTTCAACTGCTACTAATTTGATTGATAACTATTAAACTAGATTTTCACCCACGGGAAGATCGTTTAATATTATGTTATAATAAAATTATTATAAATTTTCAATACATTAGTGAAACCTAACCTTTTGTTATGACAAACTATTCATGTCAAAACTTTTTGTTATGACATATATCTTGTACATGAATTTTTCGATAATGATATATCAAACTATTCGTGCCAACCTAACCCTAAAAGAATCGTCTAAAAATATAAACAATATATGTGTAATAAAAAATATATATGATAAAGTAAATTTCACACATAATCCACAACTTCCCATACATTTCGTATCAGTTAAATCTCATATTCTATTTTTTCAATGCTGTGCTTAAATTGCAGTGGTGTGAAAAACGTCTATCAAATCAAAATACATAAATTCATAATAGTTCAAAGATACTTGTAATAAATTCATAATAGTGCTTTTTTGTTGTTATTCATTGTTTTTATATCAAGAATATCTTATACCAAGAATTTTTGTATAACTTTTTCTAATTAAATTGTTGTTGTGTGCTTTTGAGTCTAATACATCAAAAAGGCTATTAAAAGGGCCAATAATCTATCAATCTATATATATATATATATATCCTTAAATCAAGAGTAGTTGTACCTATAGGTACCGCTATTTTCCCGCCTTTTCATGCAGTGTCTATAGGTATAGCTACTATTGCGGTATACGTCTTTTTAATAATTCTTTTAATTAATTTTCTTTTATTTCTTTCTTAATTTGTAATGTTGATTTGTTCACATTTAAGTTGGTATGAAGTGGGAAAATTTGACGGTTTTAGAATGATGCTTCTTTTTTCGTCAGTTTTAATTGGGGAGCTTGGTCACTTTGAAGCTGATATGGACAAAATTAAATATGAATATATCAGGTCTTTTTCTACATGGGAGCAAGTTGATGCCATCCAGTTGGATTGTCTTTCATAGGTAATACACTTTAATTTCCTGACATCACTAAAATTAAAATGTTTCTTTGTTATTACATTTTTTAATTGAAAAGGAATATTCTTACCGATGATATGCTGCTTTTTTCT
>CAVNYN010238502.1:0-14062 GCA_963692815.1 Nyctanthes arbor-tristis | reverse complement strand
TTAAATGTCCTAAATATCCTTTTATTATATACCTATATTTTTCTTAAGTACACCACAAACAAAAACCTAACTCAAAATTTTTATTTCCACAACACTAACAACCCTAATTTATTTCTTTATTATACCACAATTGAAAACTTAAAAAAATAATAGTTTTATGTTTGAAAAATGTATGCACTGTAGGAGAAACATGCAAACACTATTGAGATTGAATTGAAACCATTATCAATGTTCGTATGCACGACACGATCACCGGATGGGCAAAGTCACCTTTATATTTTAATTAAAATTTTCGATATTTCATAGGTCAAGTTCCATGACTCGAATTTTCTACATATTCATGAAATTGACATCTTCATATTCAAGCGCTTTGATTTTTTTCTTTGCCATCTGCTTCCTTTTTTCGCTTCCCTCCAATTCAATTTTATCCCAAACTAAACCTTTCCCAAATATATTTTTTGCTTATTTCGAATTCGTGAAACAATGAACAATCTCTTTCGAAATTCATTTTTTATAAATGTTCTTCTACTATTTTATTTATTTATTTATTTATTTATTTATTTATTTATTTATTTTTGCATAACATCTAAGAACAAGTAGCACCTATTAAATTTCAAGGATCTTTCATAAAAATACTTTCTAAGTATAACATCTAAAGAACTTAGAGTTCGTCTAAAGTCATCACTTGATGAGTATCTCACCCACTATTGAGAACCACCAGGTATTTTATTTGGATCATAAAAATCAATGCGTGATGATACTGAATTTAATATGAAACCTAATAAAATTCTTTTCTTAAATTATTAGGCTTAAAATACAAATTTGAAAAATGAAGTTAAGATTGATGACCCATCATTAATCCATCGATTTTTTTTTTTCGCACGAACAATCTGTCAATTAAATAATTATTATATTGCCCTAATCATTCGTTCAATGCCATTTAACGTTATCATTATTTAATTAATTTTCGTTAGAACCCACGTGTTATTATTCTAGTACTAGTATATACATTTGCTTGCGCATCATCATCAATCAAATGTTTTTTTTATTTTTTTATTTTTTTTTAAATTACAAATGAATTGTGAATGAGAAGAATCGAACCCTTAATTAAGAGTGTGAGAAGCCTATTATACCGTAAGAACACATGAGTCCTAGCGTCGTACCAAATGATGTCTAGTATATTACCAGACACTAATATACTTGAGGAGACTATGATGATGTACTGATATTATTATACCATATCACTTCTTAGTGTTAATCCACTAGAAAAGGAATAGTTTCGACAATGTGCTAGTTATTCATGTATAGATGAGTAATCCAGACCTTGGTGTAAAAGAGTACAGGGAATAACATATAAAAAATCAAATAAATTATTAAAGAAGTTGTTTAAACATGTAAAGAATACAATAAATAATTAGGTGGAATGCATGACCAAAGAGTTTATGTATAAATGTAGAGAAATAATTTGAGTCATTTGAAGGCTTGGTTTATGGTAGCCAATATAAATGGTGGATCTAGAGTTACCCAACAGCCACTTAGCGTTTAAACAGAAACTTCAGCAATTTCACTAAGACAAATACAGAGCTTAACTAAGAGTAACATCATACCTGAGATGCAAAATGATTCAGCATACAAATGAGCAAAAAGTCAATAAAAAATTTGATAATTTAATCCGTTTCCTAAAATGCATACATCAAGAACAGAATAAATCAAACCTTGTACAAAAATCTCAAATATTTAAACCAATCACATAATAATATATGCAAAGCTTCTGTGAATATAACAAAAACTATCCATACTAAAAAAATAAAACTAAGTACTGGCAAGAAATATTCAACCAGCCATTATATGGCTTGAGAGCAAGAATAAAGTATGTAGCAAAAACGTGAAAAGTGTAGCAGCATCAAACATCCATTAGAAATACAAATTAAAAAACCAAAAGAAAATAAGCAAAAATAAATTAAAGTGTTTCCAACTGTATAATGTTGTTTTTTCATTTGTCCTCCATCTTGATAACTTTGCAGAGTTTATAGAAGTGGGCTGATTAACAAAGCCGAAACAGTCTTCGATACTATCACCACCGCCTCTTTAGGGGAATCTTGATCGGAGACGTAACTTCATTGTCGCTCACATAATCATGCTCATTGGTCAAATTTGGATTGACCATCTCATCATCGTCATCCTCCAATTGTATATCGTGGTCGATTCCTCTTACACTTGGTGATCAAAACAGGACCACCAGAAAGCTGTCTCACAAAATAACGGTCACCCCTGTCAAAATTTCGCTCCTGCACTTGGACTTTTAAAGAGAAATTCTTGACCAATCCGTTAAAGTCTCATGGGAAAGGAAGTTTGTACACACCATTAAAGTCTGACGGGTCAACATTTTTAGCCTCAGCATCCTACACAAAGTAATACCACATCATAAATTCAGAAGTGATTCATGGCAAAGAAATTACTATAAATTCAAAAACTATTACAGACAAAAAACACAGCATTGCATATAAACTACATGTAGAATCAAACAATAAAAGAAGTACCGCTTGCAAATAGAAGAGTATCTCGAAAGCTGTCTTGTTGAACAATTCTTTACATTGATCATCCCAAAACAAAAGAGACAAGTCATTGGTGCAATCGCAAACAGTGGCAATCTATTTGTAACAGGTCTCTCACTCAGTCTATCCACAAGAATCACACCTAAATGCTTGACATTTCTATTGGTGGCCCTTTGCCTGCAATTCTTACAAATCTGAAAATACCAGCCCATATCCTCATTGAATCTAGATACCGTAGCAACTATGAATACAAAGACATCCTCAATGAAAATTATATTAAAAAAAATCAAACAATTTTGAAAAAATAGACACATATATGCATAATGTATCCAAAAATAAAATGTAAATACCTAGTTTATTGCAGGGATATCTATCCAAAGTCACAACTGCAAGGACCAAGTTATCTACTTTTTCCTAGATAGTTTGGCTTGAGAACATAGAAACTTGGCTAACTTGGGAAGAGGTCATATTGTCGTCTCGAGCAAGACTAAATTAGATAAGACACGTTATAACTATGTAATGTAAATATAACAAAACAAATGAATCAACCAACAAAAAAAATGGATTACTTAAAAAGCAAATATCAATGCTTAAATTGAGGAGTTGACAAATATTCTGGTGATATTATATAGGCAGTTTGAAACACCAACCTCTAATCAAAAGAGATTTAAATAAAGATTTTAGTTTTAGTTAAAAAGGAGAATGGACACGAAAACATACAAAGTTAGTTGTAGGTAAACAAATAAAGGATGCGACCTGTAAACTTATTCGAACGACAAAGCTGAAGAAGAACAATTAGAGGTCTCTCTTTATCAGATTGAATACAATCATTCATGGTGGCAGCATAATAATCCCAAAGTGCACAACAGATAGGATTTTTCCCACACAAAGTTGAAGGTGAGTAAATGAAAAAGATATATCTAACTAGAAAAATAATGAATGGGTCAAAATCGGAATTGTAAATCTTCAAGATCAATCTCCAATCTCTTTTCAGATGCACTTTCGTGAAAATGTAGCCTATCGACAGGCTCATCAACCACGTGGCAAATTACATCTAAATAAATTAATGTAACAAACAGAAAAATTAAAAAAACAAAAACAAAAAAAAAATAAATAAATAAATCAAGTGGCAGAACGTAAAAGCATAGACAATGAGAAAGAACTAATACCAAACAGGGTAACTTTGTCAGACAGTGTAGATGACTTAATCTCATTGAAATCCCTAAATGTCTAAATGGTCGAAGTAAAAGAATAATCAATATGCAGTAACACTGATGTCTTCTCAAAAAATATCAGCTTATACTTGTGCCCAGTAATCGGATAAGTCTTAGCATTATCCTTGACGGTAAATGTTCTCAATCTATATCAATTTCGCTCCTGAATAAGGTCGTCAAACCTCTTGACAAGGTCAGCTAATACTCACGCTTGTATCCGATTACCCTATCAAGAAAAGATGGGAAAAAATGGCAGTGAAATAAAGGCAATTCGAAAATATAAATAACTAGACACATGCTATACATTCGCAAAATCAAATTAACCGAGACATAAAATTCACTGAACGTAAAGGAATGAATCACATAACACATGATATACCGTATCGAGTTCATATTAACAAAAACAAAAACTTAAGTCAATGCGCAAATAAATGCAAATTAAAATAAGAAAAAGTAATGGAAGAAATCCTTAAACAAATATATACAAATTCATGGTAAAGACCACGGAATCAGTCAATGTAAAAAAATAATAAATGCAAACTAAAATAAGGAAAATTAATGGAAGAAATCCTTAAACATAGACAAAAAGAGTAATGTAAAATAGACTGAACAAAATACTGACACTACACGAAATAGACAAAATCTAATTAATGATACATATACAAAACGGCTCAGATCGTAATTGAAGCAGAAGCTAAAACCCACACCACCGAAAATTATACCAGAAGCAATTACAAAGAAATGAAAACTATAAACAACAAATGTAAAAAAAATTAATATACAAAAAATGAGCTGCTAGAACTCACAGCCTTGTCAATGAACACAAACTCTAGCAATTTCCCTCCTCATTCACTTTCGAGAACCATCCATTTGGCAGTACAATGTGCCTTAGTATGCCAATCGATGCGTTTAGGATTAACATCTCTAACTTCGAAAACAGGTGCCATTTGCAAGGGTCGACTCTATTGTGAAATTGCGATGGCTGAAATTTGGGTGTGTAATAGAGGGCCAATCGATTGATTACCAATTTATATAAGGTGGATAAATGCTCAAACCCAGTAGTTGAAATGAGAATCTAGAACAGTAGAGGACTAGAATTCCTTTGTAAGGACGATTCTGCAACATAAGGCAAATCAGATCGTAAGAAATAATTGACTCTACTATGATTGGGCGTTATCTGCTGGAGATTTGCAATTGCTGAAATCGAATAACAATTTACACTGCAGATGAAGGAAGAGAACGACGGAAATTAGTAGATATCAAGGAAAACCCTAGATTCCATACGGATTTCCAGGAATAGAGTTAGGTGAAGGGAGATACTGGATGATAATTAAGGAGCAGAAAAGAGAGAAAGAACAATAAATATGGAAATAATAGAGTGAGGCGAAGAGAGTGACTGAACGATAATTAAGGAGCAGCGGAGAGGGGAAGAACAGTAAATACGGAAAAAATAAGAAAGTGAGGTGAAGGGAGAATTTGGAGATAATTAAGGAGCGCAAAAGAAGGGAAGAACAACAAATATGGAAATAATACCCCCAGTCCCACAAAGATAATATGATAGGTAATTTTATGTAAATTAAAGATTAGTAAGTAATGTAGTTAGAACATTTAACTTTACCTTATTTTTTCATATATATCCTTGTATCATTAATTATTTGAAAAATTTTTAATATATAGGTAGTTAAATAATAATAATAATTAATTAGGGGCACATATGGAAATGAAACATTAAATATATGTTCAATATAGTGAGTGGACTATCCTTTTGAGACAAATAGAATAATAAACATGGAAATGGGGTAAGGTGCGAGATGGGAAATGCACCGCAAGACTGAGGTAATTATAGATATCAAGGAAAAAGAGCGGGAAAAAGTGGTTTCTATATATACTTCAACTCTTAATTTAGAGTATAACTAGATTCTTACACATACATTGCACGGAAAAATACTAAATCAGACTATATCTTAATATTAGTATGAAATTAGAATTCTCACATGTACGTTGCACGGGATCTAAAAGTAATAATAACCGTAGTAATTCTAAGGAGACATATTTATTTGACATGAAAAGTGATATGTTTAGTTGTCAACCATATATTGGATGCTTGTGAGCCTTCAAATTCACTACTTACATATAAACAATCAATTCATGCTTACCAACTAACAAAAATCAGTTATTCATATCATATAAACATATCTACCTAGAATTATTCTAATAACAAATGTCAATGAATTTTATACAAAATTTTAATAAATTATTAATACAACCAGTTGAGTCACATATTAGCAATATGAGACATAAACTTTTATAATAATTCTATCATATTTTGTTTGTTTGTCAGTAACACTTTTTATAACAGTTAATTCTTCTTTTTTTTTAACATTGGATGTAGGGGAAGGGAAGGGAATCAATATCTGTTATTCATTTAAGATAAACATCTCTTCATAGAATTACTCTAATAACAGATGTCAATGAATTTTTATACAAAAATTTCATATAAATTATTAATACAGCTAGTTGAGTCATATTAGCATTATGAGGCATAAGTTCTTATAATCATTCTATTATATTTGAATTTTTTTGTTGGTAACACTTTTTGAACCAAGTGATTCTTTTTTCTTTTTTTTTTTGATACAGTAAAACCATATTTAAAACGAAAATTGAAATTTTGCCTGATTTCTCAAGACAAATAGTTGGTTGTTTGTACTTTCAAACTTCTCCCTAGAATTAAGTCTCGGTACCTTTTATGTTGCGATTTTCTCCCTTTTTTTATTTAGTGAATCTTGTGGTAATTGTTCTTTTTCTTTTTAATAAAACTTTTTTTAAAAGAACTTAGAGAATATTTGAACCTGCTACAATTAGGTTTAACAGGTAAACCTTAACTACTTTACCCATTTGTTTTGTTTGTTAGTTTTTTTTCAAAACAAACTCTAATTCCTCATAATTCGTTAATTCACCGTATCTGCCATGTGTGTTGTTGAGTTTTACGTTTTTTAAGGCATTTCAAAAATTTTTTTGAATTCTTTTTAGTTTTATTATGATTTTTTAAAATGAGACGAGTAACGTGTATTTTTTACCTACTCGACGCTAACCACCCTACCCCAACCCGTTTGGAACAGGTACGGGTATGGTATGAGTGGGTTGGTAGAAACGGATCAGGGTACGGAGGAGACATATCCAACCAAAACTCGCCCTCTTGTCATTTTTGCTGTTATGATTCCTTCTACTTTTAGATTAAAATGTGATCTCTATCACATCTCATTTTTTGACCTTCAATTTCTAGATTTATTAGATATGAAGATTTATTCTCTTATTGCGAAAGAAATATCGCTTCTTTCCGCAAACACCTTCATATCTGGCCTTGCTTCAATTGAACGGTATCATATTTAAAAATTTAGATTTGGTACAAAATGATGTGCCTTGAGTTGGCAATGATTTAACAAGTTAAATGTAAATTATAACACATTTTCCTATATTTTATGGCTAACTTTAATTATAGAGATGATAAATTTAAATTTGATAATATTGTATATTTGCCGTTGAACTTATATTTACGGATATATTGAATTGTGGCAATAGATCTTTCTCATTATTGTATATATGCATGAATGATTATATGTAAGAATGTATATTGTCTTTTAAAGGATCTTAACCTTCATGATTACTAAGCCTATTGAACTTATTGATTCAATTAATATATATTTATGTTTTATATTTTCTACAGAAGTGAAAATATTACAGAGTTATTATTCAACTGTCTAATAATATATTTTAATAAGTTTTTTTGTTGCACAGGTGGTTTAACTAGTTAGCGGTAAACAAAGAAATCACAACCAATTATCCATTTGTATCATAACCTAACAAATAAAAATGTAATACTTCTTCAAAACAATGAATTCAATCAACTAAGTATTAGATTTAAAAAAGGGAAGAAATTCATAATGAAATAATACGCACAAAATAAACTCAATTAAAGTGATTAGAATCAACCAAACTTGCAGCCTATGATGCCTCTGCGAGGGACTAGGGAGTCACGGTGGCTTGCGGCAGGCCGTGAATAGGTGGTGGTGCGGTGGGTGGGGGTTTGGGTTTGTAGAGAGAGAGAGAGAGAGAGTCAGATTGAGAATTGGGGATTTGGGGGGTTCTTTTTTGGGCTAGGTAGATGGGGGTTTTGAATTTTTCCAATGGGACCGATCTGAAATTAGGGGGGATTGGAATGGATGATTTGAGGCCATTGTTTGTTGACTGAGTATGCCAACTAAGACCTTTGGACTCTATAACAGTGTCCTATGGACACCATATAAAAAGGGCATAAGGAACGATGGTGCTGGGGATTTTATAGAAGTCTCAGTTTGGGGAGCAATGTTGAAAGAATTAAATAATGGCCAAGACTCAGCTATGGCTATTAGATTTACATAACACGGATCACCGACGTGAGATATTTTATTTACTGATTCTTTAATGGCAACCATCATTCGCACCTCAAGCTCCAAAATTTCTATTATATGATTACAATATCATATAAAATTGTTATCTATTAATGGAGATTATTAAAAAAACATGGTAGTTATTGTGCTTTCTTTGTTTCTTTTGAAATGTTGGGAGCAGTAGAAGTTGGAACAATTGCAGTATTATGAACAAGTTGAGAATCTCTTTATTAGAAAGCAAATGAAGATTAGGTTTTCGTAGCGTGGAAGAAGTTGGAACAATTGCAACAATTGCAATATTATGAACAAGTTGAGAATCTCTTTATTAGAAAGCAAATGAAGATTAGGTTTTCGTAGCGTGGAAGAAGTGGCCTATATGTCATTACAATAAAAACCCAGGAATTTGGCTATGAGGACCAGGTAATTGACTTGCACAAAATAATTGGTACAGATGATACAACACACTTATATTGGTTTTGTATATAAACTTAGCAAGCTTCCCTACTTGCTATCATATGTCCTAGATTTGCATCCAAATGTCAAAATTTTTTTGAGCTTAAATTGTTTGACAATTTGTTCTGGAATCTCGAGCTGTGTATATTAGGTGATTTTTTTAACAATCTTTTGTTAGGGAACGACATGTCCACAGCGGTACTATAAATAGTAGAGGAGTTTTCTCTGCAATGGCAATCTCTATTGCTATAACCAATCTCTACAGTAAGATTTTATAGGTATCTTTAACATGTTTGTAATGGTTAGTTTGACATAGAAAATGCATTCTAACATTTGTATAATTTGATTTGATATTATTCAAATCGATGGCGGGAACCAAAGTAATGAAGAAAGGAAGATATCGTGGTTGTGCTCTTCATCTGAATCCTATTGATCCAACCATTCGGGTATGTCATCTTATATGTTCCACATTTATCTGCATAAATGTTTATTTCCCATATCATAGGAATTTGATGACGTCAGTCTACAGGTGAACTTGGCTCAGATAATGGATTTGAAATCCCATAGAGGATTTACAACTGTATTTTGGTTTTTAAATCATTTAGACGAATGCACATTTATACTAGATTTGAATAACTTTTTTAAACTTCAGATATTACAGAGTTGTTGGCTGCTTTGCACGGGTAGCCTAATCGAGTGGTATTTTTTGTAATTCCTCTATCAAAAATAAATTTCTTAAATGTAATTTGTTTTGTGAATAGAATTTTAGCTTTCTGCACAATTTTGTCATTCCAAGCTCAAATTTGGATTTGTTATTAAATTTTTTGTAGTCATTCATGCAAGCGCTCCTAGATAAACCAACATGATAATACAAGAAAAAATGCAAGGGAAAAAAGGCACCTTAATATTCGTGCACATTGCAATTAAAAACCAAAATAGAGATGTGATTTGACCAGCTAAGCATGCATTGAGTTCTTTAGAACCTACCTTCAGAGATTGTCGCAGCTACTCTCAAGATTCAAGAAGTTCACCAAGCCCCTTCGATGTCCCATGAGTGGACGACTAGGCGACTGTGCCGTATAATTCTCTTTGTTACACTTTCCAACTAATCATATTTTGGTTTTTGTGCATCTTATTTAGTGACCTTCTGCAAATGTGAATCAAATATGAAGTATAAATTTATTCATCGATGTAATATAGACATCTATTGTATGTGCCTGACACTATGACATCATATTTATCATGTGGCGCCATAGTGTGTGGCACATATGACACTAGATCAAAATCATCTATTATAGGCTGTTATACTCTATTAATAGATTAGTGCTTAATATTTCATTTATTTGCTTGTTCATTGAAAAGGAGATTGTTGTAATGGATGTATATGTATATATTAGGGGGGTGTCTCTAGCATGGAATTGGATGGATTTTAAAAATCCATACAATTCTAGGTGTCTTCAGTTTAGAATTCTGCAGATTACCCAAAAATCAGGTATCCTCAATCTGAAATTCTATGGATTCTATAGAATTCCAGTGTCCTCAATTTCTTGTAGATTCTCATGGATTTCATTAAATGGTGGATTTCTACGGAATTCTATGGATTCTAGGCTTAAAGATACACTTACATGATTCTTACCAAAATCCGGCCTCATACCCTCGGATTCTCATGGATTTCAATTTTTTTTAAAACCTAGATAATTAACAAAAATTCATAATTATACATCATCAAAACTCATTTTTTATCACTCTAGTTTTTAAATGATCATCCACATTCACGAATTTATGCAAGATAAATGGTGGGTTCAGTCCATCACTAGGGCAAAAAACGCCCCAGACCATACAAAAAGGCTCAATGAGGCCAATCATAGAAGCTCAATTCCCTAGGCTGGTTCAACCCATCACTGGGGCAAAAAACACCCCAGAGCATACAAAAAGGCTCAATGAGCCCAATCAGGAAAACTCAAGTCCCTAGTTTGGTTCAGCCCATCACTAGCGTAAAAAACGCCCTAGACCATACAAAAAGGTTTGATGAGCCCAATTAGGGAAACTCAATTCCCTAGGCTGGTTCAACCCCATCCCTAGGGCAAAAAACGCTGCAGACCATGCAAAAAGACTCCATCGCTCAGATCGAGGAAGCTTAACCCCCACGACGAGCCTCGGATTTTGGCTCACAGATAACAACTCGGCTATACAACAAAAACGAAAACGACATACGAAAATGATGTTTAAGGAACAAAAACGACATATCTAGATCAGAACACTATGGCCGATCTAGACGAAACCCATTGAACCTCTCAAATGCACGTCTGAGAGAAGTTTCTAGATCAGTCGGAGGTAGCCGATCAGACAGTCACATAATATAATAAATTTTAACGGCCTCAATTCTTGCGAATCCCTCCGTTCCTTCCGGAGGACCAAAATCTGAGCTAAGTTACCCGAAGCTTACCTCAGATTGGGGTAAAGTAGGGATGAAGGATGAAGGACACACAAGAAGCATACAGAAGAAGCATTATTGCAAAACTTTGATACGCAGTGTTTAAATGTTTAAATTTTATTTTGTGCCCGGTTTGGACTAATGTGTATTTTTTCTGTTCCAAGCTCACAAATTTTGTGATTGAAAATTGGGTAAGGCATGCGAGTTTGGGATGAAGAGATAATATTCATAATTGAATTGAATGATAAAACAGATCCCAGATCGGGTTACACTTAAGCAAAATAAAATATAGATAAAGCAAATCCCAGATCGGGCTAGACAATAAGAAAATAATACACAAACGAGCAAATTGAAAGGACGGTAAAGTCTATTCCTTCTGCTGGCCAGAACTGTTATCTCCAACAGTTGGAAAGGCTGTTTGTGTTGGCCACTCAGATTGGATCTCCAAACAATCATCCCCTGAATGTCCACCTTCGGCGTCACTTTGAATATTAATGACAAGAGTTCATGTGTCAATGTTTTCTTGAACCATTTCCTCTTCCGGCTCCTCTTCCTTAATCGTGATATCAGGATCGGCTTCTTTTTGAGCCGCAAAGTTGAGCTCGTGTTCGGCCCTCAGCTCCCATAGCTCTCCAAATTTCCTCTCTAAGAGGTTGAGATCGGAGTTAAGCAGCAGACCTTTCACCTTCTGAAGCATTTTCTCTTGATTGAGAATAAAAGAGTCTAGCTGATCAGCCTCATAAAGCTTTGACTTACGAAAGGCTCTGACATGGGAAACATAACCCTCTTGAATGGCTTATTTAGCCTGAGTGAGCTTGGCTTGAAGCTGATCAATGTCCAACCGGTAGTTCTTCTCCATAACCTGAATGTTGAAGGTGTAGTTTTGGAGGCCATTCAGCCGACCAGCCTTCTCAGCTTCATAGGTCTGTTCGGTTTTCTTCAGCTTCTTCTTCAAGTCCGCTAGCTCAGCCTATTGTTTGTTAGTCTCTTTTTACAACCTCTTCACGTTGTCCACGACGTGCTTGACTTGGATTGTGCATGTGCGAGAGCCGTGAGCAGTTAGCCTACCACAGACGATGTCGAATTGACAGCCTCTATCGCATCCATTCGTTCAACCTACTACTCTTCCTTTCTTGTCCAACTTCGAGCAACATCTCAACTGCCCCTCTCAAGGTGGTCGACAGACACCAGATCCACTAGATGTGGGGCCGCTATTGACCTGGTATCCCTATAAATTCTTGGCGAACTCGGCCGCCCTGAGCTCGTACATAGGCAGATAATAACGGTTTTGATCCTTCTTGTTGCTTGAGGAGGTAGCGGCTTGGTCGATGCCATCCTTGGGGGCCTCAGGGCCAGATGCCCCTTTCGTTTTTGGTGGGAGAGCCTTGCCTTGATCAGAGAGGCCTTTTTTTGGGTCCGCGGGAGAGGGAGCAGAAGTAACAACAGACCCTTTGGAAGTGTTTTCCGGGCATGGCTTGGACGGTTAGATTTCGCCTTTTTAGCACAGGGGGCAGCTACGGCTTCCATTTCTTCTTGTGATTTCGGGTTGGTCTGTTCCTTACTTTTTCCTTTCTTAGGGGGATGGTATCCGATGTCATCCTCTGCATACGGTAGATTCGTTAGGAGTAAGACATGGCCGCTATTATATGAACAATGTTCATCAGAATTCTATTGTAAAATGGTTATACCTAGTTGCCTCTGGATCGGGGTCAGACAGTGGCCAAAGTCAAGTGATGTGGTGAGTCCAGCTTTGAAGAGATTCTCTTCAGTTAGAAGATCTCTATAGTGGATCCCTTTGTGTCTGTCCCCTAACAATTGGATGAATTTATCTTCAAGCTCTTTAGTTCAGTTATTCTGACATTTCTTGTGAAAGAGAGAAATGTCAAGAGAAAGTTAAAAAGCAGTCATCTTAAAGTCATGATCTGAAAATGACTCACTATAAATTATAAATTTCTCGGGCACCACTCTCCAACTACCAAAAACCTGTCTCGATGCCAGTTCTTTATTGAGTCTGGAAGATTTCTAATCGGATTACGAAGACCTTGGCAAACAATAGCATAGTAGAAGCCCAGTCCGGCCCTATCCCTCTTAAATTCATAGAAATTACTGAAAACTCTTGCTGATGGCGTAGGCTCCTCTAGATCCTGCCAAAGAATGATGAATCTAAGAATCATCCTCTATGCGTTGAGTCTCACTTGAACCCGAGCCATCTCGAAGTAGTGAAAGAAATCAGTGACGATGCGAGGAAGTGGAAATCTTAGGCTGGCATCCAACATCCCTCTAATGTAGGCCATATACTCGGATGGAGGGTTGTGCATTTCCTCTCCAAGTTGAGGGATGATGAAATGGACATTATCAGGCATGTCATAGTCTAGATGCCAAGTCACAAGTTGAGACACCTTCACTCCAGATCGTAGACTAATGGTTGCCCAGGGAATACTTTTTGGTACTGGACTGGGTTTTGAGGAAAAGGGTTCGGAGCCATCTACGGCCGGTCTCTGCCCTTGAACGGCTTGAAGGGAAACGACATCGAATTGGTCTTCTAGTAATGGAACAACCTCGCCAGCTTGTACGAGATCCTCTCTGTTAAGATCGATACCTAAGGCAGCGTAAGGCCCAAATGGGTAGTCAAAACCTACACCGCCATACTTTGTTTCGTATACCTCCTCTTGAGTATAACAAAGTTCATCCTCACCTACTGTACGAGAGATTGACCTAGCAGTCCTTTCATTCTCTAGATCCATATCGGCATTGTCCTCAATCTTGGCATTGCCGACTCCTTCCGATGTCTCTAGGGAATGACGGGCAAGAGTATTTGATTTTGATCTTCGATATGGCTTCTTGAAAAGATATACAGAAAATGGAGGGAAGAAAGTTTACCTAACTTAAGCCGAATAGAACCCTTGTGCGGAAAGAGAAACAGAACATCGGATCATCTAGAGAGAGAAATGTCACAGAGAAAACTTTGAAAAAGAACTA
>CAVNYN010238500.1:0-17795 GCA_963692815.1 Nyctanthes arbor-tristis | reverse complement strand
ACTATAAAATCATATACATCATAATAAAAGAAGATTAATTAATCGCAAATAATAAATATGAATAACTCACCGTTTGATAACATATAATGAAATTGATAGCTATTAATATATATATATATATATATAAAGTAAACACAAATTGAAAGAACAAAACCAAATGATGACACTTCATTATTAATTTCAAATTGAAAGAACAAAACCAAATGATGACACTTCATTATTAATTTCATTAATGGCATGACGGTTAAGGACTCTGTGAGAGAGAGAGAGAGAGAGAGAGAGAGAGACACACACACAAGAGAATATTCAGATAAGCACAAAACATTAAAAACCAAAAGGTGAAGGGATAAACATCAAAGTTATGGTTACCACAAAACAATTAAAATGACCAAAAAGCCCCCACTTGAAGCATTTTTTGGGGGGGGGATTGCGGTCAAACTGTACCGTAGCACTTCTCATTTAAATAATATATAGATATAGATAGCAGTGCTGTTTTGCAATATTTCCTTACTCCATACATCTTTGAGAATTGTAGATTCTTAGGCAGTTACTTCCGCTGAGTGTGGATGCTTTTACACCCACAAAAATGACTGGAAAATGTGTTATTCTCTCTCATGAGGTTCATACTATTGCAGTGTCATTGAAATAGGCGCAGATTCACAAATCATGTAATTTATCAAATTTAGCAAATTTTTATAGCATTGGTGATGCAGAACAGAAACGAGAATAATAGATGTTCTTGTTCGTAACACACAAACAGGTGTTGCTCGAATATGGCTTGAATGGATGCAAATGATAAAGGAAAAAGAATTCCCGGACCTGGATGAAAATATAATATTGTATATCTAACAATAGCGACCAATGACATATATAGGATCTCCAAAAACCCTAAGTTACCTAATTGGAAAAGGATTAAAACTGCAAAATAAACTTGGACAAGAAAACAAGATTCTAGAATACTCTAGATTCTAGAAAACTAGATTCTAACAACTAGAGATTCTAGATTGCTTCTAAAGTATAAACTCTAGATACTAGAATATAAAGCTTTAGATTCTAGCTCCTAACTTCAGTCATGATCCGGTTGTTGTATTATCTGCTCGCCAATCTGCATCATTCTCTTCCACTTCAGAACAACTCGACTCTTAGTTGTTATCAGGATACAAAGGCTTATCATCAGGTGCAACATGTTCATACAAACTTTCCTTTGTTTTCAATGCATTTACACCTCTAACTTCCTTCATTTCAGAGGAAATTGACTTGCTGAATTTATGATAGCCAAAAAAGCTTTCCCTTCCACTTTAGAAGCCTTTTGTGTACTTCCTATTGGTGCAACTTTAACCTTCTTATTCTGCCATGTAAACATATAACTATTCTCTCTACCCTTATGTAAGGCATCAACATCAAATTGCCAAGGTCTTTCGAGTAATATAGACTAGCATCCATTTCCATAACATCACAAATAACTTCTGATTCATAGAAATTTCCCATAGAGAAAGGTACCTTACAAATTTGAGTTACCTGTATAGATGGACTTGCTTTAATCCGGCCAATTTTGTAAGTATAGGGATGTGGTTCGGTTGGCGGCTGTGTCCCACCAATTTCTTTGCTATCAAATTCTCATAACTACCGCTATCACTTATCAAGCTACAAACAACATTTATTTGACTCTTGGCCTGAAAGATTTTCCTGCACTGGGACAATTCTTCCTCTGAGGGTGAGCATAAAATTTTCTGTATGATGCACACAAGATCCCCTGCTTCGTCTCCAATACAACATCAGTATCGTCCTCGTCCTCTTCTTCTCCATTGCTCATATATTCTTGATTTTCTTCATCTTCACGAATTGTCTCCACAAGATGTACTGGTTTGTGATCTGGACATTCATTCGACTTATGCCCGGGTTTCCCACATCTATAACACTTTGGTCTGGCATAGGGATTGTTTATTGCCCTATCGTTCTTCTTCTCACAACTAGAGATTCTGGATTGCAGATTCTATAGTATAAACTCTAGGTACTAGAATATAAAGCTTTAGATTCTAACTTCTAACTTTAGCTATGATGCAATTGTTGTATTATCTTTTCTTCTAGCCGATCCGTGTCAATTGGTATAACATGCATGAAATTATGGGCAGAGTAGTCTAGTCATAGTTGTTTGTTTGTGGGTGGTTGCTTAAATTTCTTTATTATTAAATGCAAATAATTAACCTTTTGTGTTTATTGTGTAGCGTCTGTCAACATCAGTGACGATGGTTACGAAGGGTGTGTTGAAAGATCACTTACTTTTGTTGGCCAATAGCATGACATGCGCTGGAAATCTGATTGGCTTTAATGCTGGTGGTATCAAATCTTTGTCCAGATCCTTAAATCTTCAAGTGCCATTCACAGAGGCTACTTTATTTGTAAGATCTTTATCTGTTATTTCATTATATAGATTGTGTCATTCACTTTCTTTGTTACCTGCTTCTTTTTCTTTCAAATGAATCCTTATCTTGTCTTTGCTTCAGACCCCGAGAAAATGCTTCGAAAGAGCTGCTGAAAAGTGCCATGTTGATGCTTTAACAAGCATTGTGGCCTCTTGTTCGTGGGGCAAACATGTATCTGTAGGAACAGGTTCTCCCTTTGAAATTCTTTGGGACACTAGACAGGTGCATGCAACTTATTCTGCTCTTGATATGATTTTCTTTTCCGGTCGAGATAATTTTCTTTTCCTTTAAGCATATACTTTATAAAGATTCATATGTATGGTAATGCATTGAAACTGTTCTCTGGTGCCTTTACATTACAAATAATCAAACAAACCTGATGTCTGAATATATTTCTTTTCTAGGCTGGATTGAATGAACAAAATGGGTTGAATGTCTATGATTTTCTTCATTTGGTAAGCAGTAGTTCCAAGCAGGAAGATATGGGTACTAGTTGCCTTGGGACAGAAATTGACTATCTGGATCCAGAAGATGAATATATGGAATTTGACATGTCTCCCGTCCGAGATTCTGGTATTGATAAGCCAAGTTTTGAAGATGGAGATGATTTTGCTCGTGATGAGAATGAATGGGTACAGGCATCTTCTACAGTTGACAATCCAACTGGTGGCTGGGAGCAGGTAACGCAGAAGGCCCAAAATCCCACTGATTCTGGCTGGGGCGTTGAGAAAGTTGGGAAAAATGATGAATTGAGTGGCAGTTGGGGACAGGCAGTCGAGAAAGTCAAAAGCCCAACTATTTCTGGCTGGGGCATTAATAAAGGTACAGAGGATGATAAATTTTCTGAAAAGGCAGGAGATGCTGCAATGAATACCTGGTCTGCTTGGGGACAAAAGGTTGACAGTGTTGAAAAAAGTCAGACAAAAGATGCTGAACAAAGTTCCTGGGTCGAGCGTGCAAATGCGTCAAAATCTACTGATCATACTAATTGGGGCAAGGAAGTTCATCAGAAAGATGGCTTCCCCACACAGAATGCAGAACACTCAGTTTCATTTTCTGCTCGGGGTAAAAAGCAAGACTCTGAAACAAAAGGTTGGGATAATTGGTCTGGCGGAAATGCACCAGAGCAGAAAGTTCAGTCCAACTGGGGCAGGGCTTCTGGGTCAACTCAAGGAGTGCAGTCAGTATCCCAGACTTCTTGGGGTAAAAAGCAAGATACTGAAGCTAGAGGCTGGATGCGAAAAGATGATGAGAATAATTGGTCTAGTGCAAGTGCACCAGAAAGAGAAGGTGATTCCAACTGGGGTAGAGCTTCTGATCCAAGTCAAGAACAACAGGTAGTATCCCAGTCTGCTTGGGGTAAAAAGAAAGATTCTGAAAAGGGTTGGCAGGAAAATGATCCCAGACAAGAAGAGCAGTTAGCATCTCAGTCTGCTTGGGGTAAAAAGAAAGATGCTGATAAAGGTTGGACGGAAAAAAATGAACAGAATAATTGGTCCAGAACAAGTGCTCAAAAAGGTCACTCCAACTGGGTCAGAGCTTCTGCTTCAAGTCAAGAAGAGCATTCTGTAGCCCTGTCATCTTGGGGCAAAAACCGAGATTCAAATGCTGGGAGTTGGATGGAAAAAGGTGATCAAAATAATTGGTCTAGTGCAAGTGTACCAGAGCGAAAAGGTCAGTCCAACTGGGGTGGAGATTCTGGTCTAAGTCAAGAAGAGCGGTCAATTTCTGTGTCTGCTTGGGGTAAAAGGAAAGATTCTGACTCTAAAGGTTGGATTGAAAAGGACGATCAGAATAATTGGTCCGCTGCAAATGAATCAGAGAGAAAAGGTCAGGCCAACTGGGGCAGGGAGCCGAATGAAAAGGATTGGAATAAGAATGATGGACTGTCTTCTTGGGGGAAAGGCATTGCCAAATCTGGTGAGACTGGTAGAGAGTCTGTGCAGGACGATGCGGGTCGCAACATTTCTTCAGCTGATGGAGACTCTGATACATTGCCTTCAGTTGAGAATCTGTGGGAAGCTAAAGTGGCCGACCATGGCGGTCAGTCAAAGCCTTCCAGTGCTTGGGGCTCTTCAAATGACTGGAGTAAGGTTGATTCACAGTCTTCCTGGGAACTAAAGAAAGATTCTCCGGTCAGTAGTTGGACTCCCAGTTCGAAACAGTCAAATGACTCTGGTTTTGCACAGCGTAGGCCTTTTGGTGGCAGAGGGGACTCCAATAGAGGGCGAGGTAGAGGTCGATCCAGTAGTGGTGACTGGAAAAATAGTAGTAATAGGACCAAACCTTCTGATGACCTCAACACACTTGGAACTTTCACAGTGACGAGGCAACGCCTGGATTTATTCACAGCGGAGGAACAAGATATACTGTCAGATGTTGAAGCCATTATGAAGAACATCAGAAGAATTATGAACCAGACAGGGTAACTCATTTTAATTATCTTGTCTTTCAAATCACACCAATTTTTGGTAGTTCTGGTGATCATGTTTGGTGCAATTTAAAGAACAAAAGCTCTATTATTATTGTTGTGTGTGTGTTTTCATGATTAATGAGATAATACTGTAGTTGTAGAGACGTACCCTGATTGGATAAGAAAGTTAACATGGCTGACCTTAATTTGTCTCATGCTTTATATGCGCTGGAGTATTCTGACAAATTTACATGAACTGACTGAAATGATTCCAATACTTTCATGAAATAGAATTAATGCCTGTGCACTTGTGAAACATATTTTCTTGTCCTTTCTGCGCTAAGAAAATGATTTATGAGATTATTAATTTTGTGGATCAGTTTTCCCAAGATGTTACTCTGGAAAATGGTGAGGGGGATGGATTTTTATTTTTCTTTCTGTTGGCCAGTTGATAAAATATTGACATGAAATCTAACCATTGAGATATTAACATGAAATCTAACCAATTACTTTTACATGAAGGTACAATGATGGTGATCCTTTGTCTGCGGATGATCAGTCATACATTGTGGATAATGTCCTGAATTACCACCCTGATAAAGCTGGAAAGATGGGAGCCGGCCTAAAATATATTATGGTATGCTAATTTGTTCGGTGTGAATTGGTTAATGCCTGCTACCATATATTTTTTGTATGTTTCAACTGATTGCAAACACCAATTCGTTGCATGTTTCTTTCGAATCATCATAGGCTTCTGCAAATTGAAAAGTTCATTTTGAATCTAGTTTCATTATATCTTCCGATCTCAATTTCATGGAATCACTCACTTCTTTAGGACTTGCAAACATGTTCTTCATGGCGGTGATGTCCAAGCTACAGTTGCACCATATAATGCATTTTCTTTGTTTGTGAACAAAATGTGGCATTTGGTTGACTCACTTGAGATGGTTTCTTTTTCACATTGTGTACATCTACTGTTATAACGGAGTACCTCGTTACACTGTAACAGAGGCCCGCCCCCCCCCCCGGAAAAAAAAAAACCTTCCCCACTTGTTTGCATTTTTTTTCCTTTAAAATCTTTTTTTGCCGCTATTTTTTGTTGCTTATTTTAATCAGATCTCTGGATTCTATGCAACACAGGTTAGTAGGCACCAGGATTTCCAGGACAGTAGGTGCTTTTATGCTGTATCTCTTGATGATGTCAAACAAGACTTCTCCTACCGTAAATGCGTGGAGAACTTCCTCAAGGAAAAATATCCTGACAAGGCTGAAGCTTTTATTCCAAAGTACTATAGAAGGCCGCAAGCACGTCCTGGCTGGAAAAAGGATCGTTTGCCCGCAGAAGCTAAAACTCCTGGCTGGAACCAGGACCGTACACCAGCTCCAGATGAAGCTGGAACCCCGCGCTGGAGCCAGGACCGTACTCCGGCTCCAGAAGAAGCTGGCACTCCACGCTGGAGCAGTGACCAGCATACTCCAGCTGGAGATGAATCCGGAACTCCGGCCTGGAAAACAGACCGTGCTCCAACTAGAGATGAAGCTGGAACCCCCGGCTGGAACACAGACCGTACTCCAGCTCCGGGTGAAGCTGGCACTCCAGGCTGGCCCACGGACCGTAATCCTTCTCAAGATGAATCTAGAGCTTCAGGTTGGAATGCAGCGGCTCGTACTCCAGCTGCAGATGAAGCCGGAACTCCTGGCTGGCAGTAGCTTTATCCTTTGCGGGGAGAAGAAAAGGAGGCAGCTCTTTTCAGGATAGTTCTCTTCTAACATGTGTTAGTATTGGCTGTAGATAGTAGTTGCAGTCCTAGTTAGATTTGTGGAAGTTGAATTGATCAGGCCTACGTTTGAACCTGGAAAAACGCACCAGACCAGACGATGAAAGTATTTTTGGCTGAATTACGCAGTCAATGCTTTAATGCCATTGTGTTCCTTCGTTGTTTTGGCTTCCATCTCGTCTCGTGTTAATAAGAATTTAGCATGCCTTCACTTTGAACCCTCAGGCCTGGTCCTATTGGGTTAAATTAGGTCACAATGAAACACAACGAACGATGTGAAATGAGGTTACAATTGATATCCATTAGTTCATTTAAAAATAATGTGATGTGTAAAAAATAAAATTGTACCAAATGTATTTTGTACCAGGTATTGTGTCTATATGGTTGGATTTCTCTAGTGTTCTTTTTTTTTAAATTATTATTGATGACTAATAACGGAGTTTTATGGTACTTTTGAGGTGTCATTATAGCATTTCTCATCTCATTATAAGCACGAATGCACATCAAGTTAAAAATGGCATTCTTCTAATTAACTTTTTATTAATAAGCATGTCTTAAATTTAAAGAGAGTCAAAAATGGCATTCTTCTAATTAACTTTTTATTAATAAGCACGTCTTAAATTTAAAGAGAATCCTCGTCGTCGTCCAAAATCTCACTAAAAATGGTGTTATAAAACTCTTAAAAAAGGTGCAAATAAATGTTTTTTTCTTGTCAGACGAAATTTATTTACAATAGGTTTTAGTAATTAATTGAAGGTTGATTATATCACAAAGCAAAGTTGGCAAAATAAGTATGAAATTGAGCAAAAACAAAAATTAATTTTTGGAAGCATCATTTAAGGATAAAATATGATCATATAAATATACGGTACGGCTATAGTAATCGCCCTTAATTCTTTACAGAGTTCTATTTTCAATTACAGACTCACACCTCACTTGACACACATTACATGGCAGCATCTCACTCGAAACATGGCTCCGTAAAAAACCCGAGTCGTTAGAAATTTCCTATAAATATAAGCCATGGAGTATGTATAATTGTACTTATTATTTATGGCTAAAAGGTGACGTAATTGACACATATGTCTAAATAAAACGTGTTTCATATAAAGGGCACAGGTTGGGGCCCTTCGCCAGTCATTCCTGTGCATTTTCGACCCCAAACTCTGTATGCTACTATGATTGATTGGATAATTGTTTGAAAGTACAATTATAATTTATTTTAGCGGACTATTTTTAATGTCAGGCGCAAAATGAAGGGGAAAAGTGAAAAGGGGAAATGAAGGGTCAAATTTAGCCTTTTATTTGGGTTTTTTCACCAACAAAAATGTGTGTTTGACCTCTACATTTGATGGAGTTGTGGACATTCTTTCCCCACGTTGGAAGTAATCTAAATGTTTATTATATATAAATTCTATTGAAACACAATATAAAAGAAATCGCTTTTGTGAAATTTCAGACACTGTTATTCTCCCTTTTACGAAGTCTAAATAATTATTACATATAACATATATTGTCTCAATAACTATTACATATAATATATATTATGATAAATCCAATTCATCGAGATGTAACATTTTAATTTTAACTAACAATAATAATTCTTTTAAACTTATAATTTATCATCATAATCATTGGAATTTTATCCATACAATCAATTATTAATCAACGAAATAAATCAATGAATGTAAAATTGGGCAAACCCTGAAACCCACACAAATGCATATTTTTAGTGGGACTTGAACTTGAACTTGAACTTGAGGTCTCAAATATCTTAAGGCCTTAGCCTTGCCAGTTAATAGTGTATTAGGGCCAAATTCACACAATCGATACTCCCTTTGTCCTGCAAGGTAGCTTCTTATTTTTATAATGTTTAAGAAAGTTTAATAAATATTGTTAGAAAAGTAATATTTAAGAATAATTCTCTTTACATATTAAGAATTTTATTAAGGGAAATGTACTATAAATGGTGAATTAAAAAGAAATAGTTGATTATCCTTGTTGGGCCAATGAGATAATATTCCATGTTTCCTTGTTACGTAACTTCTCCACGAGTTAATGACCAATTGGCCATCGTTAACTCCAATGTGACTTGTACTTCTGTACACAAATAAATCATTATGGGAAAAAGAAATAATAAATTCAAGGATGATAATATTACTTTCTCATTTTATCTTAAAGAAGAGAATATTGATTGCAAAAGTTCATTCTGAACTTGAATCAGAAAGAGGAGAAAAATTGGACCGCTGACAAAGTTAGGTTGAAGATACAATTATAGATGATCTCTCCAGAATTCTACATAGAACTATTTTGGAAGTGATCAATTATTATCTTCAGTTAATTTTATTTTAATTGACAATTCCTGTATTTCTCTTTTCAGTTCTTTAACGTGTAACTCAAAATGCCCTTAATTGTAAATTTTGATGCCATTATTGCTCAGGCTCTCTAAGATAATGGTACGAGCGTAATAAAGTGGACTTACTAGTGTCAAAATCAGCTGTGTGGGATGATGATGCAGCTGCTAAGGCCCTGGATTGTGCTGCAAACTGGGTCAAGGACCTGCCCTATGTCAAATCATTGTCTGGATATTGGAAATTCTTTCTGGCATCATCTCCTAGTAACGGCCCTGTCAATTTTTATGAAATCTTATTTCAAGATTCTTCATGGGACACTATACCAGGTTCTCTCATTTCTTACTTTATATTAGTATACTATCTAATTACTAACTATCATATTCTGCAACTATGTGCTTGTCATTACGACTTGGGTGCTTTCTGTTGCATGCTGATTAATGCCACAAGTAATTATGTTTCATTCTTAAATAAAAATAGATTAATTATATTTTCTTGGAATTACAACTGTACATTTTGTTTGAGAATACAAAGAACTTGGCATTCTTATTGAATACAAATAGTAATTGGATTTTTTGAGATGATAACATGCACAGTAAACAGTATATATTATGAATAAGGTAATTGTATTGATCTGCTGCATAGAAATAAATGTTGATCGCAGATTTTTGGAGTGCACTTGCTCATTTTGTCTATGTCCGGTGCAAGTTATTTAACTAACAAATTGGTTTTCATGATATATTCGTAAAATCCGTTGCCTTTATCCTTGCTATGTTTTATCTTCATGCTAGACTTTCACCTTCTTCTGCACTGATAATATGGAAAATTTTATATCTGAAAGTTCCGGTTAACTGTGGTGTTGCTTTCGATGCTTCTGTGGTGCGTATACCGCATTTTTGCTAGAAAAATATAGAACGATATGAGACAACGGTACAGTGAGGGCATCTTCTTTGGATCTTTTTACCAAATTACCAATACACTTCTGTCATATTGGATCGCAGTTGTATGCTCTTGTTTTTATGTCAAGCTGTTGACACTTTCCATTTTTCAAAACCAATATGATGTTTTCGTCTTTCTAAACCAACGTGATGTATTGGCGGTTCCACATCAAGCACAGGGGCATGTCCTCCCGCTCATGAAATTGTGTCACAAAATTGCCAATTCCGGGATTAAGGTCACATTCCTCTTAACTGAATCATTATACAGAAAAGTTGTTGCAGCAATGTCGTCTGAGGCTGACGTGATGAAGCGAAATATTAATCTGATACAAGTTTTCTCGGTTAATAATCGAGACGATGACGGCAATTACGTAAATTTTAGAAGAGTGATGACCGAAAATTTGACAGGTTTAGTTGAAAAGATCGACAACAACAACGCAGAGGACGAGAAGATTACTTGTGTACTAGCTGATCTTGCAAACGAATGGATATTCAATGTCACCCACAAAATGGGGCTTGAATCCGTTGTATTTCGTGCTTCTGGTGCTGCAGGATTGGCCCTGAACATGCATATTCCACAGCTTATTCAGGCAAACCATCTTGATGTCAATGGTAAAATTGTGATTATTCTTCTATTTTAATTTCTAATTCTCATGCATGCCTCGTTGCATTTTCCTTTATTTATCATCATCCTCATCATCATTGTTATTATAAAGGAGAAATTAATTCATCATGTCATGTATAAATTAATTACTTGCAGGATCCATAACAAAATATGATGGATTGATCGAGCTCTCAGAAAATATACCTCCCTGGACAAGTCATGAACCAAGCTGGAGCATCCCTAATGACATAACGACTCAAAAGAAAGTGTTTGAAGGTTTCATGGTGGCCGGAGAAGTGGCACGTAATGCTAAGTGTCTGCTTGGCATTACCTTTTATGAACTCGAAATGCCTGCTTGTGATTTAATCCCCACCCTCTTACCTGTTGGACCTTTCCTTGCCGACCATAACGAGTCGAATTCATCCATTGATGGCAACTTTTGGAGGGAGATCATGACTTGTTTAACCTGGTTAATTAGATAAACAACTGCCTGACTGTCATTTATATTTCTTTTGGCAGCACTGCTATTTTCACTCAGGAGCAGTTAAATGAGCTAGCCCTGGCTCTTCAACTCTCCGGTCGAACCTTTCTACGGGTCATTAGATCAGACGTGGCTACCAATGGATTAAATGTCAAGTTTCCAAATGGCTTTCAGTAAAGAGTGACCAAACAAGGAAAAATTGTGGACTGGGCACCTCAAGAGAGAGTTTTGGCTCATTCAGCTATCTCTTTCTTCTTAACTCACTCCGGATGGAACTCTGCTGTTGAGAGTTTATGCATGGGAGTCCCGCTCCTTTGTTGGCCTTATTTCATGGATCAGTTTCACAACCAGAAATACATTTGTGATGTCTGGAAGATTGGTTTGAGATTGAACCCTGATGAGAACGGAATAAGATCGAGGGATGAAATCAAGAATAAGATAGAATGTTACTTTCTGATCAGAGTATTAAAGCCAATGCCATGAAACTAAAGGAAATTGCTCGCGAGACTGTAAGTGAATCAGGATCTTCTTATCAAAACTTCAAAAAGTTCATCGATTCCCTAAAAAGTTGAAGTTGATTACAATATTAGCTTGATATTCATGGTGCTATATTGAATAAATATTGTTGTATTGTAGAATTCTATAAGAAACTATAAGAGTGACTATATTGGAGTCAAAACTTACATGCGTGGTTTTTGTAATAACATGTAATTGGGTTTTAATTGTCCTTCGTTAAGGGTTGAATACCTCTTTTATTGTAATACCATATAATAATGATAATTAATCTATATACATTAGTTATTAGTTATTTTCACCTACCCCATGTGGTATCTCCTCCTACATGACATGCTATGTAGAAGAGGGTAGACTTTAATCTATCCACATAGAAATGAATGACATGTCACATAACATGTCATGTAGGAGGGGTAGACTTTAATCTACCCACATGAGATTGGTGAAAATAATTAGTAACTATAACTAATATATATATATATATATAAAAGAGAATAGTGGTTGGTAGTAATTTTTCCCGCTCAAATTGGGCACTATAAGATAACTGGTGATGTCATACTGACGTCACCTATATATTTTCTTTTCCCTCCTTTTTTATTTATTTTTTTTCCTGTGAAGCTCCCGAGAATATTCTCCTGGCTACTGTCTCGAACCTCTTGGATCCTCTTCCACAATCCCACTACGGATCTGATCCCGTAATCTTTGGAATCATTTTAATTTAGGAAGATTTGATTTCATTACTCATCTCTCTCCTTTTTTCATTCAATCAATAGAGCTTTCACAGTTTAGAGTTTCATTATTCTACAGATACCACTACGTTTCAGCTCCCCGTCTCTCTGCAAAAAAATTGGGAGAAAAATGAGGGATGGAATTCACCCAAATCTTAAGTTGAGTTCTTCATATCTTTTTATTTCTGGCTTAGGTAATCGCGTGTTAATTGCACAGAAATTGTTGCTTCTTTAGTTTTTTGGGCTGAACAACACCCTTGAGTGCAAAAAAAGATTCTCCGCCTACATATTTCTCTCGAAGCTACCCTGCCGATATTGTGTCGTCCGTTTGCTGATTTCGTTTTCTTTCTTCTATGGTTTCTGTCAACCTTTGAAAATCATGTATTTCTCTCCTTTAGCCAACTTCACTGTTGTTAGGTTTTCCCTTTTTTCTCCATATTCTGTGTAGTGTTGGGGAGTTTGATTTGGGTTGCTTAGGCTCCCCATGTTTGATATAAAACTTCCTCCTGGCGTAATGATGATGTTGCAGCCATTCTTTGAAGAGACCATTGTCCAAAAGTATCTAGGTATTAAATTCAGTGACAGGGCAAGCACGCTGGAACTTATAGTTAATGGATAGCCATCTTCGAAGGTTGCATCAACATGTAGTCTACTAAACGGGAAGTTCTCTATGGAATGGTGAGCCCTGTAATTTTAAAAGCCTATCAGTGGCAGATTAGCAACATGAGAACAAGTTACATGGAGATTTTAGACATATTTGATGTCATTGTGAGCTGAGGATTATCTTAGGATATTTTTTTAACCCAAGGATTATCGACTGTTGTTATTCATAGTAATAATTGTAAAAATTGTAATTATGTCAAGTTTTGACTTTTGTGGCTTTAAACGTATCTTCACTTCATTGATCTTTGTATACCATTGTTAAATTGACTTCAATTGTATCTTCATTTTATTCTTCTTTTCCCATCATAGTAAAACTATTTTTTTCCCCTGTTTGAATGAGAATAATATTATTAAATTTTAATATATATATATATGTATATATATATACACACACTGGGATGTTTAGTTGTTTCAAATCTTCTACTTTGAAGAATAGTAGATTCGGATGCTTATTAACTTACTTTATTGCATATATTATTATTTATATCTATATTTTTTGGGTATATTTTTTTTAATATGCCTAAGGTATCGTTCATAATTGGATTGACTCATAATATATTTTTTTGTATCCCTGTGCAACGCACGGTAAGAATACTAGTGATACTAATAAGAATGGTGTGTTGGACAATATAAAATTTGTTCTTTTTACTATTGCTTTAGAAACCCAGCTTTTTTTTTGCCTCCCTAATTTACAAGCAGTATATTGAATTACAAGAAACTCAACAAGACATTAGTTTAGCATCAGGTTGCGTATACCTCTTGCTTTTCCGATAAAATTGATGTCATTTAAAATATGGGGTGATGTACTCTTGGATGTGTATTTTTCAACATATCAATTGTATTATGAATTAGTGTACCGTGAGTTCTATGTCAAATACACAAAAAATGGGAATTATTTTCCAAGGACGTGACAATTTTTAATGAAAGCAATTCCAATCAATTATTAACTTATGTCAGCTGGTCTAATTATGTCATCTATCACTCCAC
Organism: Nyctanthes arbor-tristis; assembly: GCA_963692815.1. Classification (NCBI taxonomy): domain Eukaryota; kingdom Viridiplantae; phylum Streptophyta; class Magnoliopsida; order Lamiales; family Oleaceae; genus Nyctanthes; species Nyctanthes arbor-tristis. The sequence continues at coordinate 3,916 of CAVNYN010238500.1, read as the reverse complement.
ATTTGTTAAAAAGAAAATTTTGACGATGTTATGGCCGCTAGATAGATGGACTAGAACATCTCTAACATTAGAAGTGTGTATGGGAAGAGGAGATAAACAGTCAAAGACATCATGCAAAGAAAATAAAAAAAATAAAAGAGAGAAAAATGTGAGAAAAAATGAAAGAACGGAGAGAAAATTCAAAATATGTGTCTATCTCTCTCCTCCCATATTTTTTTGTAATTTGCCCATTAAATTATTATTACATAGTTTACTATTTACGAAGCGGATTGTAACACCCCGCGAAAATTAACATTTAATTATGCTACATGGTTGTTATTTTGACGACAATTGAATAATTACTTGAATTGAATTGTATTAAAAGATTTGAAAGAATTGTCACTCAATTGATGCCAAAGAAAAATTGTGGGACTTGATCAACGCAAATCAAAGTGATGTGGCTTAATTATAATACACTACAAAATATAAGGATTTCTCGAGTAATAAACGAATCACCCAACATTTGTACGGCTCCCGTTGCGCCATGTGTCGCGACATGATTGGTGTATCTCAAAAGTTTATTAATAAATCAATTAAATCTAACTATTATAAATATGGCTCAAACATCTTCAAAGTCTCTATAACAACCAACAACCCTTTCTCTACCCCAAAACTACCAAATTTCATCCAAAAATAGTCAAGATGGAGAAACACCACTAAAAACCCACTAAAACACCTATTTGACTATTGAAAAAGGCTCCTTTCCATATAAAGAAAGATTATAGCTTGAAGAATATCTTTAATTGAGGAATTATAAGACTTTAATGGCACTTTTCCACTTGAGATTATTCGAGAAATATTTGAGGTGAGTAGCACATGTATTGGTTCTATCCCTTGGTTCTCTTAGTCTCTTTGTATCTTGGATCTCTCTCTTTTAGAACTTGTGTCTTCCTTTAATTGTATTTAGCCTTTGATGATTGACGGTACACCATTGCTTTAGATAAATAATTGTTCCTTGCCCTTGGGCCTCGCTAGTGGTGCCATCTACCCCGTTTTGAATTGTATGTAAATTGCCTTGTAATACTATGATCTTGCTATGTGGTCTTTGTCATTTATATATTTGTATCATATGAGATAATATGGTAATTAAATTGGGTGCGTGACAGGAATGGTTTGAACATATCACTTTTTTTTTATACTCTTAGACCTTAGCTAACAGTTGAAGTATTTTTTTTAATTTTAGTTTTAATTATAATAGAAATTCATTTAAATGGTTGCTAAACAAACCCAATTTTTTTTTTTTTTTTTGGGGATCACAAACCCTAACATTTTAATGATGATAAAATATGTGCATTTGTATGAATTGTGTGTCTGTGTCAAAATTTTCAAGGTTTGGGCCTGTTGGTATAAATTTAGAAGTAGACGATGAAATTGCAAATAAATAAATGTTACTTAACATGAAAAGGAAAACAACCCTATATATTGGGCGGACATCTTATTGGAAATCGAGCTCCGTAAAGAACCCGACTCTAATTTCTTAGAAATTTCCATATATCGGATCAGGAAGTATAAATTCCCCACCTTCTTCTTGGTCCTTCTAAGGAGAGACTTTCCTCTCCTTAAGGAGAGGAAAGCTGCCATGTGGCTACAGGTGATTGAGAGTTGGGGGAGATCGGGGCCCTTCAATTCCCCAATTCCTAATAACATGTAACCACATGATAGATCTTCTCTCCTTAAGAGTGAAGAAGCTTCTCCTTAGAAAATCACTTTTCTTTCTAGATTTGGTGTGTGTTCATTTCATTATGAAAAGTAGCTAAAGGATATTGGTCATGATTTTAGACGACGGGCGCTTGATTTTTTTTGGGTTAGGGCACCTCATTGCCATATGAAGATCCAACTTTGCAGCGTTAAGATGGAAACAAATCTATATTAGACAGAGAAAATAATGCCTGGGGGTTTGGAGATGAAAGTGAAACTTGGACGGAAGAACTAGTTTATAAATCACGTATCTATTTTGTCAAAATCTTTGTCCAAACATAACATAATGATTATTTTTTTTATGTTGAGAGTAGAATTATTTTTAAAATCATACATCTCCTTTTGTTCATTTTTCTTACCCTAATTTCCAACTCTTTAATTAAAACAATTCTGTTACACGTACACTAAATCTTTACAAAAGCTATTTTACATATATATATATATATATATATAGGAATCTATTTTTTCACACATCATATTATTTAAAAATCTTAAAAATCAATTATTCTCATTTTATCACCTCATTAATAAAAGTGTGTTACAAAATTTTTCAAATTAATCAACCGTGGTTTGTCTGTCCTACTCAACATCACATTATTTTTTTAATTATTATTATCTTTTTCTTGATACAGGGAATACATTGGGGAGGGGATTAAAGGAGAGGTTAGGGTATCCGCCCAAAGAGTATCGCCACAATTTGTACCAGGACATTATTTTTAATTATATAATAATATAATAATTATTATGCTAGACAATGTCTGGAAATTTAGCATTGGAGGCGCCTGAGGAATGAATTATATATTCTTCTAATCGTCTGGGTTGTGTGTGTGAAGTATCTCAGTGTGTACTGGAAGCCGGAAACCAATTACAATGAACAAAATATGGATTACAGTTTCAGCAGCAGCAGTTGCCCTTCTCGCTATAGTTTCGCTTTCTCCCCTCAACAAATTCCCACTCCCTCGTAAGCAATCATAACCATTTTTGCATTTTACGGACTTGTATATGTGTGTAATGTGTAACGCTCCCCTCTCTAATAATTTTTTTTTCTTTTTTTTGTTGGGGGGTGCGGTTGGCAGAGTTGAATCTGCATGTTGGAGAAGAGGCAGATTTGTTGGTGACCAACGGGACTATATACACCAGTGATGTCAGTTTTCCCTTTGCTGACTCCATGGCAATTCGAAATGGTCGGGTTTTTCGTGTTGACAACTATTCATCTATGCAGGTCTTTTGTTTGTTCCTCCATTTTGATATTTTGCATCATTTCATTTCGTTCTTTCTGGTTCTTGATTTTGTAAAAGAGTTTTGGCTGATTACTTTGTCCTTACCCGAGAGCTGGATAAGTCAATTTGAATGTGTTTTATGGTCTTTGCCAGAATCTGATCAGATGTGAAAGGTTGATTATGGTTCTACGCTTGATATGGTCGTTCGACAATTTAACGATCATGTGGTTCTAAGCAATTGATATTCATGGTATTTATGACTATTAATATCGAAGAACTTAAAACTGGAACTGAAACTAATATACCGCTACAATGTGGGAGAATCTGAGCACAAGATTGCAAGAGAAGGATGCTGACATGCCATTTTTCTACTATTTTGTCCGCTCTTGGGACCATGCTCTTGTTGGTGGTCCCCTCACGGTTTTTTAAATTCCCTAAGGGCTCAAGTGGTACTAGGGATCACTTTTAAAACCATAATGCCCATAAGGCCAAGGTTTAGGGATCGATTCCTGGGGATGCGATTTCCTTAGGGAATTTACAAAACTGTAATGGGACCATCGACAAGATCCCGGTCCCCCGGGAGAACAAAATCATCTTGTTGGATGTCGTCAACAAAGGATATGATATGCGTAGAAGATTGGATTTTTGGAGATGAAGATGGACATATGGCCACTTGTGCTTTTTTGTATTTGTAGGAGAGAAAACCTCCCTTATGGTCGGTGAATAGAGCACATAGGAGAAATGTGAAATTATAGGAACTCTTTTTGATCATTGTTGGTTCATGTTTTATTCTTATTCTGCCCCTTAATGCACAAGTGTTTCATCTTCTCTTTTTGGTACCCTGTTATTTGCCTCCGAATTTCTTTTTCTTCTCTGTAATTTGACAGTTTCCTTGGGGATGAGAAAGAGGGATTACTCTTCTGTTGGACACTGTTTATTCTCTAAATTGATTAGAGCTT
>CAVNYN010238498.1:0-29147 GCA_963692815.1 Nyctanthes arbor-tristis | reverse complement strand
ACACACACACACACACACTTTTCCACATATATCAATTTATAATATAATACTCAAAGTTGTTGAAGCCGATGCTACTAAAGTTGAAACAATACACGCTAACATTGGAGAAGTGACAAGTTTTCTAAGATTGGTGGGTGTCAATGTCGATTTATAAAAAGTTTATGTAAAACAGTAGATCATTAACACATTTGACTTGAAAAGGTGTTAAAATACAAATAATACATTTAATTTTTCGCTCAATTATTTAGGTATATTTCATTAGGTGTTGTTCTATTTTTGCTCTTGAAGGTAAACACTCGAATTTGACAACCTTTATCTTTATCTTTATATATAAAAAGGGAATTGGGATTCCGGAATTCTTTTCCAGCCCAAAAAGATTCAGAATCCTCTTTTTATTTTATTTTTTTATTTTTATCTTTTTTTTTTTTGCCAACTACATGTTTATGTAACTTCCCCTTATATATATATATATATATATATCTTTTTGTAGCAAATAAATTCCGTTCATATTAAAATTAATAATACGGAAATTCGTTACAAATTGAATTTGATAAAAATTCAAGTGGATTGACGCTATTGTAATTTGCTAGGTTGCAAAACTTCTATGATTGACGATTCCAACTTTGAAGACGAAATGCCACGTGACTTGATCTTCGATTTGTAATTAATTTGAGACTTGAAGCCTCTATTTTCGTAGATCTCCAGATCTGGACTTAGAATTTGAGACCTAAGCCTCGAATTTGTGGATTTCCAAATTTGGATTTGAAGATTTGATATAAAGAAGACTTTGATCTCCTTAGATTTTCTGCCTTTGATTTTGCTTTGAAACTTGGGATTTAGAACTTAGGAAGACTTTGATCTTCTTGGATTTTAAGAGAATTTGATTCCCTTGGATTTAGAGAGAATTTTGCTCTCTTATTTCTCCTTGAAATGCTTCTGCAGAAAAAATGAGTCTGGAATCCAAACCCTAAGAGTAATGGGGTTTATATAGACCACCATCATGGGCATAGAGTGGACCTACGAAATGGGCCAAAATTGGGGCTTTTGATCATTTAATTTAATTTGGTCCATTTAAGACATTGGACTTTAATTTGACTTCAAAAATTAATTGGGTTTAATAAGAAATTAAACCCGGCCCAAACATTTTTATTTAATTTTTTTTTATGTCTACACCTTTTTCCCAACTGCAATGTTTAGGCAGTTCCAAGCTTTCTTGTACATATATTTTTCTCAAATCCACAACACATTTTCAGAATTTTTTTTTTGGTGTATTTACCCTATTTGGTAGTTTTATATTTGCATACAACTTTTTTCATGCATATTGGCATCAAAATAATTAACTATTCTATTTCTCTTCTTTCTTTATTTATTTTTATTTGACACGAGTCGGTGGAAACTCTCCGTATTTGTCATTACATGCAAAATCATTGCTATAGAGATACTAAATGCATAATAACTACCCAAGAAATTAGTTTTTCCCTACTACTCTTTCTTCAGCATAGAAATGTGGGTGTGAAACTTCCCCAATGTATGAAACTTCTCCTCTAAAACTCCTATATTATCATTTGTTATTATCAAAAATTATAAATGTGGTTGAAAATGTGGGTACTATTTCAAGAAAAGCTCCTGAGACAATCTTTTAGGCAACCGCATTCTTCTACATTACACTCAAAAGATACTATATTCTACACAAAAATATAATTTGCACAATGGCTTCAATTTGTTCGCACGGTCAAGTTTCACATGGGAAAGAAGATTTGAGTTACTGAGCTTTACGGAAATGATAATTTTTTATTCTTCACATTTCATGGTAATTTTCTTTCTATTTGTATATCTCAAGATGGGATATACTAATGGTTTACAAAAATGGGAACTTCATCAGCTTCCCACCATTGCCGTCATAAAGTGACAGTACAACACCCTTCTAATTCCTGATGACATTTTCAAATGGTTGGCGATCTATAACTCCTATTTTAAGTGATCTTATTTTAAACTTCTTCAAGAAGCAGGATTGAAATAATAATTAATAGTCATTGTGATCCAATTGTTCTTGCAAAAAAAAATGTGGATTCGGTAATAGTTTCAATTTTCATATATGATCGATCAATTAGTCTTGGAAAAATTAAAAAATTCGATTTAGTCTAAAAAATATGAAATTTGCAGATGTACATAAGCCAAAAGTGGCAATGAGGAAGATAGGTTGCACATGCATGAAGAAGGATTTTCTTCTAGATGAGTCATTTAGGAGATAGGGTAATTATGTGAATAGTAAAACACTGAAGACTGCTGCAAGAGTTGCTGATTGGATTATAAGTCAGTGCACTGTGGAGGGAGAGAAGTGAAGATGTGGGGCAAAAATGAGATGAAGATGAGACTTTCACGACGGGACTTGATTTGGTTTCAAGTCGGTCCTGATTGGACACTATTTCTAACATCGTTGATTAGACACATTCAAGGGGACGTGAGGACGCTATTCTTATTGATCGTACATAGTTGTTTCTATGATGTTAGCCTTATGATTTATCGACTTTGCTGTATACATAAAAAGAGCCTTGAGAACAAGGTCCTAAACTGAGCAGAGATTAACAGCACAATGTGCTCAATGAAATTTGACAAAATGCATTAGTGATTATTAAACACAATGCGTTCAATGGCAATCCTCCATCTATTAGATATTATATGGAAATTATAATGATTTATGTTGTATGTGATATTAATGTTGAATTGTATATATTGGAGGTTGAAATTGAAAAAGAAATAAAGAGCTTGTCAAAAATAAGTTGGGAAAGCATATGCTGCCAAGACTATTCGTTTATAAGTATTACCATTGCCACTATTCTCCACACCATCCTCCTCAAAACACATAAAATTCAGAAATAGTTCCTTTTTTTGGCCCTGATCTTTTACTCTTTCACTCTCAGAAATAGTTTTTTGGCAATATAAAAGTAAATTGTTCCAAACATAAATTTCTACTCATCAGAATTTATGTTTTAATAATTTATGTTTTATTTATGAAACATAATAAAATTTTGATTTAACTCTAGAACTATAAAATTCTTATAAAATTTCTATTGATAATTTCCTATTATGTAAATTTCTATTATTTTGGAACTATTTATACTTACCAATCTCCAAATAGTTTTTTCCCCCTTATTTTGCAAAATCTGCTTTCAGGATTTCAATAGCTTATTTATTTGTATTGTTAGAGCATGTTCAAAAATTGCAGTATGAGTTATATATTTTTGCAAAACCCAAAAAGAATGAGATTTTTCAATTCCAGTCATGTGATACAAGAGTTTGCTTTCCAAACAAGTTAGAACAATTTTCGCAATATACAACTTTAATTTTTGGCAGTGAATTATCAATTATTATTTCCACGACTTGAAAGAAGACACATTACATTATTGATTCAAGTTGGGAAACCATATACCTTTTTCACTACAAACTCCATTGAAACATATAAGTAAGCTCAAATAAGTTTGGTTGCATCCAAAATTTTATTAGGAACCACTAGTAGAACTTTATGTTTGGTTTGTACTATAAATGTCCTGTTCCTTTTTTCTTTCTTTTTTTTTCCCAATAAAGGGTCGCGTTTCTATTTTGAAAATTTAAAAAAAAAATTCAATTTTTTTTTTAATTTCAAAAGATCTATTTAATTAATAGATTTGAAAAAAGATTGAGTCATGCTATTTTGATATATAGGTAGATAAAATCTATGACAAAAAGAAGGTTTAAGTTACCTTTTCTTAAAAGAATTGCAATTCAAGGGGATCTAAAGTTATTTTAAGGGTAATAAACTACTTTGAAAACCCTTTTGGTTATTGTTTTTGTTAACATATATATTCAAATAGATTAATTAAAAAAGATTATGAGTACGGGTAAAAACAAACATTTATGTTAAACTACACATGTACGAATAGTTACAATTCTTATTGAGTTATTTTAAGATAAATCGTATCTGTTTAAAGAATTTCATTAGTTGACTATATAGTTTCAAGATGTTGATATATGACGAGGAATTAAGCCAACCAATTCAAAAACAAATGATGTATTAAAAAAACGATTTTTAGAAGTTATGTATTAGTCTGAATTCCAAAAATGATTTTATTTTTATTATATTTCTAATATTACATATTTTGTATTTGGCAATGTTCTACTATTGTGATATATTTTACCTTTTTTCAACAATCTTTACCCGTGCGTAGTACATGTGTGCGGCTAGGTTTGTGTGCTGCTAGGATTGTGCAATGATATGAGGTTAATCATTACAAAGTTTGTGATCATGTTCTACAAGTCAAAATTTGGTCGGGAAGCAATACTCGGGACGAAATAGTTGTCGCTACGATGTCGTTGACTCCATCACATTTGACATTGCCTTTTAAGTTTCACAGAAAATAGTTTCCATTAGTTGTGTCGTACGCTATGACCATAAAAATAGTCAAGATCAATCTCTTTCCATGATTAGGACATTCCTTAAAAATTCAATACTTACTCATGGACAATTCTATGTGGTACGTAGTATCTAAAATTACGTATTGTGTTGGTCTTAATATACTTTATGTACAATAAACAATGGGAAGCATACCAAAAAAAAAAAAAAATACTTATCTGTTATTTAAAATGCTTCTTTGTGCATTGCTATATAAAATAGTTCCATAAGTACAAGTGGACACCTAATGCTACTGGAGGTGTAATATAATTTAAATATTAATAGGTTCGTATTAAATTATACAGACATTTTTTTGAATCATGAGTTTTATTGCAGAATATTGGGATACGGGAAACCCCACGTATAAATGTGATTTTTGTGGTGCTCTATTCTGGTATGAGGAGAGACTTGAACATGGATACAGCCCACAAAAACCAACATTTTCGCTGCGCTGTATGCACGGACATATTAAGCTTCAAAAGTCGAAGCGTCCTCCTAGAATGCTAATGAATTTATTTCATGGGTCGGATGAGAAAAGCAAACATTTCATTCAAAATACAAGATCATACAATAACATGTTCTGTTTCACATCAATGGGAGGAAAGACTAACAAGAATTTGAACAAAGGGAAGGCTCCACCTATATTCAAGCTAAGTGGGCAGAATCACCATCTTATTCGTAGTTTGTTGCCACCTGACGGATCTAACGCTAAATTTGCTCAGTTTTACATCTATGATACTGGAAACGAAGTACTAAATAGAATGCAAGCTGTAAGGTAACCAATTTTTTTTGTACTTCTTATATTCATACATTGTTATCAACTTAACCAAGTAAGATAATAGTGAAAATTATTTATAAATGCCTTAATTCATTTATTTCTTTGTTTTCTTTTATTTTGTTTTAGGGATGCTGATAATATCAATTCACTTTGTGCTGAAATCATTTCGGAATTAAAAGATATGCTAGATGGACATAACGTGTTGGCAAAATCGTTTAGAATGGCTAGAGATAAATTTCGTGACGACTCATGCCCAAATATTAAGCTACGACTGATTGCAACAAGAAGTAAATAGAAGAGAACATACAATAAGGCTTCAGTAAAAGAAGTTCCAGGACTCATAGTAGGTGACTCGGGCATATCTCTTGGTGAACGAGACATAATAGTTGAGACCCAAACGGGGATCTTCAACGGATGAATGAGTTGCATCCAACATACCTCCCACTTCAGTATCCATTACTCTTTCCTTATGGAGAAGATGGCTACAGAAATGATATTCCTTATACAGATTTGAAGAAGAAATCATCATTAGCAAAGCAACATGTTAGTATGAGAGAGTTCTTCACTTACAAGTTGCAAGAAAGGGAGGGTGAAATATCAAATATTTTATTTTCAAGGAGATTGTTCCAATAATTTGTGGTAGATACATATACGATGGTTGAATCTCAACGTTTTTTCTACTTGCGTTCTCATCAAAAAGAGTTGCAATCTGAAATGTGTAAAGGAGTCACTGAAGCAGTTTTAAGGAATGAGACATATTCTTCCAAGCAAGGAGGAATGAGACATATTCTTCCAAGCAAGGCGTACGCGTCGTTTTGCCATCTTCTTTCACTGGTGGGGCACGATACGCGATTCAAAATTATCAGGATGCAATGGCTATATGCTGTTCAATTGGTTATCCTGATATATTTATTACATTTACATGTAATCCAAAATGGCCAGAAATCGTCCACTTTGTGGAAAATAGAGGTTTAAAACCTGAAGATCAGCCAGACATAATATGTCATGTATTCAAGGCTAAGTTGGATCATTTGATTAGAGATTTGAAACAAAATAAGATATTTGGCACGGTCAGAGGAGGTATGTTTTCTATCTTTATTTTTTAATTTTTTTTTGCATACACATTTATAACTAACTACAATGATTAATTTTTTTAAATTTATTTTTTCCAATTGTGTACACAGCTGAGTTCTAGAAACGTGGCTTGCCACATGCACACATTTTGCTATTTTTATCTAAAGAACATAAACACCCCACTAAAGCATACATTGATCACATCATTTCATCTGAAATACCAGACAAAAATCTTGAACTTGAATATTATGAAGCAGTAAAAAATTTTATGGTACACGGCCTATGTGGAGCTTCGAGAAGTAATTCTCCATGTATGTCTAATGGGTGTTGTACAAAGCACTTTCCAAGAAAGTATGTCGAATGTACAAATATTGATGAAGATGGCTACCTGGCGTATAGAAGGAAAAACAATTGTAGAACTATTGAAAAAAACGGTGTTCATCTTGATAATAGATATGTGGTGCCACACAACCGATATTTGCTGCTCAAATATAGTGCTCATATAAATGTGGAATGGTGCAACCAATCGAGGTCAATCAAATATCTATTCAAGTATAGCAACAAAGAACATGATCGTGTCACTGCAACATTTTCCCAAAATGCTGATTATGGTAAATCAGAGAATGTTGTAGATGAGATAAAAATGTACTATGATTGTAGATACATTTCACCTTGTGAAGCAGCATGGCGTCTTTTTGGATTTGAAATACAATACAAATATTCGCCGGTAGAACGGTTGAGCTTTCATATCCCAGATGAGTAAAGTATCCTATTCTCTGACTCTGATCTTATAGAAGGAGTAGTTAATCGACCAAATGTTAATGAAAGCATGTTCTTAGCATGGATGAAGGCAAACGAAATGTATGCTGAGGCGAAAAAATTAACGTATGTTGAATTCCCAACTAAATTTGTTTAGAAGCAGCCGACAAGAGAGTGGAAGCCGAGGTAAAAAGGCATCTCTGTTGGGCGTATTCAGTACCTTCCTCCTGGATCTGGAGAAAGGTACTATTTGAGAATGCTTCTCAACATAGTCCGTGTGCCGACAAGCTACGAAGAGCTTAAATGCATAGATGGTGTTAAGTACAATTCTTATAGAGATGCTTGCTATGCAGCAGGGCTATTAGATGACGATAAAGAATATATAGATGGTATTGTTGAGGAAAGCCATTGGGGATCAGCACATTTTTTGAGGATCTTATTCGCCACTCTCTTATTGTCTAGCTCAATGTCTCATCCTAAGATAGTTTGGGAAGAGTGTTGGAAGTACCTTTCAGATGATGTTCTTTATAAGCATTGAAATATGCTACAACATAGAGGTAATCCACCATTTTATTTTAATCTTTAAAGTAGATACATGTTGGACTTTTTCATTTTTAAATAAAAAAATTAATTTTTTCCTTCGAAAATTTGCAGAACTGGAGTTAACTGATGAATGAGGAAATTAAAAGTTATGCTCTTGTGGATGTTGAAAAAATATTAAGGAGTAGCAGCAAAAGTTTGCGTGATTTTCCTACTATTTCATTTCCAAGAGCCGAATATTTCTCAACCACAGAGAACAGACTGATACAGGATGAATTGAGATATTACAGAAAGGCTTTAGGTGAAGAGCACGCAGAGTTGGTTTCAAACTTGACTGATGAGCAGAGGGATGTCTATGACACAATAATAAATGCAGTTGAACTGGACAAAGGTCGTTTATTCTTCCATATGGTTACGGGGACATTGGCAAAACCTTTGTGTGGAGAACCTTATTAGTAGCTATAACGTCGAAAGGGGAGATTGTTTTGAATGTAGCATCAAGTGGAATACAATCTCTACTTTTACTTGAAGGTAGAACAACTCATTCGAGATTTCAAATTCCGCTTAGTCCAACTGAAGATTCGATTTGCAATATCAGACAGGGTAGTCCTCTTGCAGAATTGATTGAGAAGAGTAAGCTGCTAATCTAGGATGATGCACCTATGATGAATAAATATTGCTTTGAAGCATTAGAGAGAAGCATGCGGGATATCATGAGGAATACTAATCTATCAAATTCAAATTTACCTTTCGGTGGGAAGGTGGTAGTTCTTGAAGGAGATTTTTGACAGATTTTACCTGTTATACAAGACAAGATATTGTGCGCGCAACCATCGAAACTTCGTATTTATGGGAAAATTGTAAAGTTTTACGATTAATGAAGAATATGAGGCTACAGAGTATTAGATCAGATGTTGAACGTGCCGAGATACAGGCATTTTTAGAATGGATTTCGAGTATAGGGATGGCACAATTATTGATCAAAATGAAGGTCATGCGACGATTGATATTCCGGATGATCTCATGACACCTTGGTCAGCTGAACCTATTGCTGCAATTGTAGATATTACATACCCGACTATCTGTAATGGTGTCGTTGAAAAAGATCTCCTGAAGGGCAGAGCCATACTAGCACCGACCCTTAATGTGGTTGAGGTTGTTAATGAACATATGGTATCACTAAATTCGTCATATGGGAAGACTTATTTAAGTTTTGATTCGCCTTGCAAGTCTGAAGCCATTGTTGATCTACTGCAAGATCTTCATACACCAGAATTTCTAAATGGAATTCATTCTCCTGGTCTTCCGATCTTATGAATAACACTTAAGATTGGCACTCCTATTATGTTGCTATAGAACATAGATCATTCAGTTGGTTTATGCAATGGCACTAGATTGGTTATTACTAGACTTGGAAGTCATGTTTTGGAGGTGGAAATCCTTACAGAAAGTAATGCAGGACACAAGGTTCTTATCCCGAGGATGACACTTACACCGTCTGACCCTAGGTTGCCCTTCAAATTTCAAAGGAGACAATTCCCCCTAATTATATCTTATGCAATGGAAATAAAAATAAAAGTCAGGGTCCATCATTGTCTTATGTTGGATTATATCTGCCTAAACCGGTTTTCAATCATAGAAAGCTGTATGTTGCAATCTCAAGGGTTACCAGCCATAGTGGGTTGAAAATAATAGCATGTGATGAAGAAGGAAATCCGGCAAAACAAACTACAAATGTGGGCTATAGAGAAGTTTTTAATAATTTGGAGTAGTTTATTTGTTTTTATTAGTTTTACACGAACTTATGTAAATTGCAGATTCATTTTTCTTGGTCTACTATTTTTCTTGGTGCTTCATATGGAAAGCTTGAAGGCGATGACTTTTTGTTCAGATAATTGATTTAGTATTTTTCTTTGGCTTTCTTATGAATTTCAGTGAGGCACTTGCTAAAAATCAAATTTTTGCTTGGTTGGTGACGATGTAGGTCTTCCTCAAGGTTATAATACACATATTGGCATTACTTTTATTTTTTCAGGTTTTCATTTCCATTTGAGTAATCCATATGACAAGAAATTGCTAAGTGGACCTTGAAGATGGGGGCAATATGGAAGAAACTGTCATGTTCTGATATTGGGATTATCTTTGTCATTTAATTTTTGTATATGAGGTGGCCTCAAAGTAGATGGAAAACTTCTAATGATTCTATCTCATTTGGTGATGATTGTTTCTCTTGATCTGATGCTATAGTGCTTTATTAATTTAAGGGTTAATTACACCTAACGTCCCCAACCTTTCAATATTTTATCGATTATGTCTCTAACTTTTAACATTCCCTTTTTACGTCTCCAACCTTTAGTGAAATCCCATTTTTCGTCCCTAGAGACAGAAAACGTCAATTTGGTCCGTTAATGACAGGGGTATTTTAGGTAAAACGAAAAAATGTATATTTTAACATATTTTAATTAAAAAATTTTAAGAAAAAAAAAAAGAAAAATGGTGGTGGGGCTCCTCTCCCCCTTTGCTGTCGGAATGGCAACTATTCTGGCAGCAAAAAAAGAGAGGGGGGACGAGTTCTATTCCGGCACCATATATCGGGCACGTTATGGCACCATATGGACTATGTGGCGTGTATTGGGGCACACCACATACACGCCACATGGGCTATATAACGTTATAGCTTGCCCGATATATGGTGTTAGATCAAAATTAAAAGGAAGACCCCCAAGCTGGGGAGTCCCCCCTTTTGTTGCCGAAATGGCAGCCGTTTCCATTTCTGGCAGCTTGGGAGGGGCTTGCTACCGGAATGGCTGCCATTTCTGGCAGCTTTGGGGGGAGTTCCCCCCCTCCCCCCACCCCCAAAAAAAAAAACCATTTTTCTTTCTTTTTTTTTTTAAATTTTTTAATTAAAATATGTTAAAATATTCATTTTTTGGTTTCACCTAAAATACCTCTGTCATTAACGGACCAAATTGACGTTTTCCGTCTCCAGGGACGAAAAATGGGATTTCACTAAAGGTTGGGGATGTAAAAATGGAAAATTAAAAGTTAGAGATGTAAGCGATAAAATGTTGAAAGGTTGGGGACGTTAAGTGTAATTAACCCTTAATTTACAAGCATTTTGTATTGGAAGTGACTGGACAATTAAGGTAATATCATTAGTATTATGCTTAATGGCTCTTTACACTTTCAGTATGAGTTTGTGTTTTAGCATTGAACCTTCTATTTGTTAAAGAAATAGTACAGGTGCTTTTAAAGTTTTACATCAAGTTATTGTGTATCTGGAATGAGCTAATTTATAGTTATATATTTTGGGGTTTTTCTAAATGACACTACACTTATATTACTCTTATTTAAATAAAGTTTATATTTCATATTGAATGGATTATCAATTTCAATTTTCTTATACATCTATTAATTTAGATTCCCCCGTGCAACGTACGGTAAAACACTAGTACTTTATGTACAATAACAATGGGAAGCATACAAAAAAAATACTTATCTGTTATTTAAAATGCTACATTGTGCATTGCTATATTTTTCTACATTGTACATATTTCTTACTTTGTACTTTGTTAGCGAAATTTTGCCGAGAATGTACGTGTGCAAATACTAGTGAATGCAGAAAAATAAAAGAAGGCGGTCATGAGGTTTACAGAAAAATTGAAGTATTGGGACCAACTCATAAATTTCTAAACAATGAGGGGCCTAAGATATAATTTCTAAAGGACTGAATTGGAATGAAATTTGAAATTGGAGGAGTAGAGCATATAAATCAAGAAGTTGGTGTACCAGTCACGTGCAATGACTAAATTGCAATGGTAACAGAATGAAAATAGGCAATGGTACGCTCTTAAAGCTGCTTTACAATATTATTTTTATGGGTAATTGGCACAAAGATCCTTACCTCTGGACGTTGTTGTGGAAATAGTTTCTATCGTTGATTTTTTGACAATCTCATCCCACATTTTCATATTTCTTTTGCACAGTTCATCCCAATATCAATATGTCTTTAATATTCTCCATTTTCAAAGGGCGTTTTTACCCAAACGCATTTCAAAATTTTAAAAAAATTATAAATGAATTCCCAAAATAATAAATATTGCTGAAAACTAATTAAAATAATTTGCATTATTGAAAAATTAAAAATAACTATTTTTTTCAATATTGCTAATTAATTTTAGAACCTTGTTTGATTTTTTTATAAATTTTTTATTATGGATGGACAAAAATGCCATTTTGAGAATGTAGAGACAAATAATGTGAAGGATGCATTGTGCAAAAGAAATATGAAGACAGAGATGAAATTGTCAAAAAAATCAAAAGTATGGACCATTTGCACAATAATGTCCAAACGTAGGACCTCTTGCGCCAATTGCCCCTATTTTTAATTTTACGCCAACTAACCTTTCACACAGTGCCAGTGTCATCATTAAAGAAGTAAGTTTTAATCACAAGGTTTATATCTGATGTGACAATCATATTTTCTAAGACTATACAAACAATTAGAGACGCTCTTAGTAGTTTCAAGCACCAAAGACAAGTGGACAATGATGTAGTATAATAACAGTCGTTGTACTTTACAAATCAAATTCATGAGCCACTGGCTAACATTATGTCATAAACTATCTGGTTCGTTCCGTAACGATACCAGAAGTCTAGTGTTGATCAAAATCATCTTCTCCTATTGCTATCTTATTATTATACCAAGTTGCATTTCTTTTGAACATGGTCTTTATTTATTTATTTATTTATACTATTGGAGAAATGTTTTTTTATAACTATAAATGTATTGAATTATAATAATATAGTAAGTGAGCTATCTTCTAAACCAAACATTAACAACTATTCGAGTATGACTATACCACACATCCATGAATCATCTTCACGAATTCATCTTACATATAAATTGTTCTTTCATCCTTTGAGGGCCATTTGTGTAGATAAATCTAAGGGAACAAGTATTGAAGACAAATGAAATCGTCAAGATATTGAAGGCCATTAATCAAGCGATGTCTTTATTCTTTATTTGTTTTCAAAATTTTCTAAAACACAAATATTTTTTTAATTAATTTTTTATCGTGTTGGTTGAAAATAATTTGTCAAGATAAACGATGTAGTTATAACCCCTACATAGAGTTTCCTAATTTCATTGTAAATTATTAATCATGTGCTCGCCGCTGTGAACACTAGTCTTCATGCTAATTGAGAAATTGCCTATTTATAGCACGCAATATTTCTTTTCTGTTCAAATTATTTTATTATTTTATTTTCTTGAAGTAGAAGGAGATCAATTCTCATAAGAATTCTCACCAGTCAGTACATCAATATTTAAAGCAGATTCAAGCAAAGCAGGAATAATATATATTCTTATTCTTACAATTGTTCAAAGATCATATTATGTCAAATTAGTTACATAATCATAGATGTGAAGGTGATATGAACATAGATCATGCTATGTTCTCATAACGATTGATACAATATTTGACATAACGTACACATGTCAGGGTCTTGTTAATTTATATATCATGTCACTTTTAAATAATAATAAATAAATATGATAATTCACGTGTGTTAGTCTTCTGTGTTATTGATCGTGTGTCTCGTTATATTGAAGTGAGCAACTAGATCTGGGGAGACATAAATTTAATATATCAATTTTGACATTTTACCAAACAATGCAATAATTTGATCTAATTAAATGAGTATGATTTTGGTTAGAAAAATCATTTAATTGTCATATGTTAGGTTAGTCTATAGTCTGTTAGATTTAATTGCTTAGTTGATTTTTCTAGTTAACAAAATCATATTCAAACATTTATTATGCGTATTGTACATAATCAAAGTAGTACTTAATTAATATTCTTTTAAGTACAGTATTTTGTTTCATCTATACTTACTACTTATTATATTATATATTAACCGTTTTTGAATTATGAGACATGCATAAAATAGTTTAACTAAATGCACACACATATACCGAGTCACATAATTTCCTCGATACATGGCAACGGAAAGGGTCGCCTTCGTTCTGATCCTACCGCATCCCATCCCCGCACTACTCCTCCCTTTATTTTTGGTTTTTTTTTTTTTAACATTACAAGGGGATTGTAAGGGAGGGGAATCATAATATTGACAAGGGGTGTAAGGGACCAATACAGATGCTATTAAGCTACAAAGGTCTTGAAGTTCCTCGTTGAGTTAATTGCAATCAATGTAATACTAGCTAGTATTTATATTCGTTGGGTTTCTATTTCATTCATATTACTTATTAATGATTTGTAAACTATACGACATGCAGAAAGTTAAACTCTTATAAGTTTAAACTCTTATAAGTCCAAGTCACTTATAATTTCTGCGCCATATGGCAACGGAACGGGGTGGCCTTCCCCTACACCCCCTTTGGGAAAACTTCAGCCCCCTCCCCGTTCCCCCGAGTCGGCCCCTGGGGTGGTGAACTTCCAATTTCCACTTCATTTTCACTAAAGTGTAGAATCTCCACTCTCTCTTCAGGACAGGACCTCACGGGTGATATAGATCTCGATTGCGATCTCTCCTATAATAAACTTATTATCACGAACATGAAAAAATAAATAAATAAATCTAATTTATTTATTGATCCAAAAAATATTACGTACACAAACTCTCTCCCAATTACTCCACACAAAACTTTTCTCCCAAATACAAAAATCTGAGTTCTTTATTTAAAAAAAAAAAAAAAAAACCATCCACAGAAACTGAATCCAAAACCAAGATATGCAACTCATATGTCTCTTCCAAAATCCATCCTTATTTATTAGCCAATGTTCAAGCAATATGATTAGTTAGTGTAGAATCTTTACATATCATCGCGAAGAAGTTCCTCAATCATTTGCAATGCTTCTCTTTCTTCTTCTTTCAATCCACCCCTGTATTCTCTCGTTGCGGCCTCCGGCACTACATGCTCATTGTTATTCTTCTTGCCAAGCTCGACAGTCATTACCCAATTGGAATCAGATTGTGCTCCGGCCGGCTTTTGCCACACTCCAATGTTGGAGTTTTCGGTATCGAGCCTAAGGCAAGTGAGAGATGGAGATGGCCATTTGCCACACTTGCGAAGTTTAGCACCAAGAATTGATGGAAGAGATGATTGATCGTTGTCAATATCATCTTCATTTGTCACTATTGGGAAATTGGTTTTGGCATTTCGTCCGCTCATTAACACGGCCGCCTTGTCGTAAGCCCTTGCCGCCTCCTCCGCTGTGTCATATGTCCCCAACCACACCCTCCTCTTCCTGTATTAAAAAAAGAACTAATTATGAATTGTTTAATAAAACAGATAATACTATAAGAAAATAGTAGATATCGACTAGTTCTATGCAAGAAAAGTTTACATACAGTAAAGGGTGACGGATCTCGGACACCCAGGAACCCCAGTTGCGTTGGCGGACGCCTCGGAACTTGTTGGATTTTGCCATGTTATTGGAGTGGGAGATGGAAAGAGGATCCTGTTTGGGTTTAAAATGGTTAGAGTAGAGCTGCAATTTGAGTCCATTTTTCGGCTACCATTAACAAGAGTAAATGTGCAGGCTGTCATATTCATCGTACTGAGAGGCAATGGTCCTAAGAATTTCCCCACAGCCATTACAGGTTTTGGGGGGCCTCTCAATGTCCTTACTGGCTAGAAATGATAAAAATATTTCGAAGGTACTAAGATAAAATTGGACAGGAAATTTGGACATATGAATAATGATTTGTACGTACGTAGCTGTCCATTTGATATTGAATGCATAATCTAAGATTTATATATATATTAAAGCTAGTTGATCTAAAAAGTTTAGGGTGTTACGTCGAATTGGTTTTATATTATTTATTGGATAACAAGTATTTTTCACTGGCAAAGCAAAAAATTGTTTTCGTTGAACATGTCTCTCTATTGAGAGTATGCAAATATTCTAACACCAGCAGTCGGTGCCTTTTATGGCGTCGACTGCTCCTATTGTTTAAAAACATCCAATGAGAAAATAAATAAGTACCTCTCTTTTAGAGCATATCTAATGTTGGGTGAAAAAACTCATTTCACCCAATAAAACCAAACAGTGTATCGTTCAAATTTAGCCCTTTTTTTACCCAATCCCCCATCCTCGCTAAAAATGTTTTAACACCATAAGTATGGCATCATCTGGTGTCATATGACCACATAGCGTGCATCGAGACAATCGTATAATTGTGAATTCCCACGTGGCGTGTCTAGATCGGGACTACGTGCCTCCTAGTTTTTTTGCCAACAAAATCTTACACGATCAATTAAATATTGCCACATGTGTTTTCTACTCAAGTTTTCCCCTACACATTATTTGAAGGGTAATTTTTACTTTAGCCCCCAACCTTTTAACTTTATATCAATTTTGTCTCAATTCTTCTTTTTTTCACCTACTAAGCCTGCAACTTTTGATTTATTATCGTATTATGTTCCCAGCATCACTTTTTGTCTCCAACCTTTCAATTTTCACCACTAACCCCCCATCAATATGACTATTATACCTTTAATTCTTTATTTACACTATAGGTTCCTAACCTTTCAATTTCTATTCAATTTTGTCCCCATCCTTTTTTAGGCGTACGGGACTCCTAACTTTTCATTTATTGTCGCGTTACATCTCTACTAGCTAACTCTTTCCGTCCTCAACCTTTCCATTACCACTGTGAATTCCTATTAAATACTACTAACACCTTTGGTCCAGTCTAAATCTATCCCGCTTTCTTTTGTTGTCATCAGAATATAATGATGTCATTTTAAAACTTACAGCAAAAGAGAAAGGGGAAAATTCCCTTTTTCACAAATTTTTTGAAGCCTCTAAATCCGTTTTGCGATTCACAATTAGTAGATCAGATCATATTGGGGAAAATAAGGGTGATAATCACAGAGAAATACGAGAAATTAAATTCAAATTAGAGTATTAGAGTTATGTTCAATTTTTTATAAATCATAAATCAACTTTTTTTTGGTGGATCTACCGAATTCGTATTTACCATGTGATCTATGGTAGATCAAGAAATCCAATCCGATTCGTCATATCGATACTTAGATTGATAACTTTCTTCAGTGCGGATTTGATATCTATCGATACCGTTATAGATTGAGTTTTTTTGTTATCATTATTTCCGACTATTGTCATTGAATTGTGTTACAGTGGGGTGGACTTCTTATTTATATTGGTCTTTATTTTTTATTTAAATAATTAATTGTATAATGATAATTTTAACAAATATTAAAAGTAAAATTAAAATGTTAGGTACGAAAAGGATTAATAGTGATATAACACGACAAAAAAATAAAAAAATAAAAGGTTGGGGTTCTATGCGCTAAAAAAGGTTGAGGACAAAATTGTATAAGGTTAATTTCACAAATCGTCTCCAACATTTGAGTTAAGAATCAGTTGGGTCCCCGACCTTTCATAAATTTGTACGATAGGTCCTTTTGTCACTATTTCGTTAGCTTTTCAATAAAATGACGTTATACCCCTTAAAGGTTTAAAAATAATAAAAAAATTAAAAAAAAAAGAAAAGAAAACACCCACCCCTACACCTACCCCCATGGGATTGGCTGCCGAAAATGCTGCCATTTCTGGCTGCTAGAAAGGGGGGTTGAATCCTCCCTCTATTTGCTGTTGGAATTTCCCGCATCAAATGCCCCCTTTTTGGCAGCCAGAATGCTGCCATTTCCGGCGGCTAATCTTGAGAGGGGAGGGGAGAGGAGAATAGGGGGTGGGGGTCGAGTGGGTTGGGTGTTTTCCTTTTTTTTAATTTTATTTTTTATTATTTTGAAACATTTTTTAAATAAAAAAGTTAAGGGGTATAACGTTATTTCATTGAAAGGTTAAAAAATAGTGACAAAAATGACCTATCGTGCGAATTTATAAAATGTTAGGGGCTCAGAAGGTCGAAAAACGGTTAGAGACCCAGCTGATTCTTAACTCAAAGGTTGAGGACGATTTGTAAAATTAACCCAATTGTATAAAAATTGAAAAAGTTGGGGATCTATAGTGAGAATAAAGAAGCAAATGTATAATAGTCATTTTGAAAGTAGTTAATAGTGAAAATTGAAAGGTTGGGCGTGAAAAGTGACGTTTGATACATAATACGATAATAAATAAAAAATTGGAGACCTAGTAGGCCAAAAAAATAGGGATAAAATTGATACAAAATTTAAAGGTTAGAGATTTAGATTGAAAATTACCCTTATTTGAAAGTAGATTTTTCCCCCTCATTTATTCACTTTGGCTTTTTTTCTCTTGACTTTTTCTCCCAATATTAGAATTGCTCTTAGTAGGGCTTCAGTTGTTGATCTCACAAGGTCCACATTCATATTAGATGTTAGTGTTACAATAAAGCAGCTAATAGTGCTACATTGGCACTTTGAGACAATAATGGTGTGTTTTCTCTTTCTTATTTCACTTTTTGAACGCGAAATTTGGAAATGAGTAACAATTTATATGTATGTAGCTACTAGCTATGCATGAGATATTGAATGATTTGTATTATTAAGAGTATATTAGCTGAAAATGATCTCCCGCAAAACATCTATGTGGCGGGAGGTCATTGAGTACCCACATAGGGGTTCCATCCGCATTGAAGTTCCACTCACATGTGAGTTTCAAACAATCTCGAGTCACATAAGTGTCTAGCACAAAATCTGGACTCGTTAATTAATGAGGTTATTGGATCATATAAAGGATTATTCACTAGTTAAGCAAACATTGGTTTCTTAGAACAAGTAGCCGTGGGCATCAGCCCCCCCCCCCCTTCTTTTTAAATAAATTTTGAATTCATTTTCAATATTGTATTTTAAGTTTCTGTTTTAAATTTTTTTGGAAAATTGGAGTGGAGGAATCGGAAATGATTTACTCAAATTAATTAATTAATCCGTCAATGCTCTTTGATGCGTGCAGATTGAGTCACATGTGCGTCAATGTGATAGTACGCGTGTAGATCCAAGAGTATATGCACATAGAATCATGGCTATGTGCGTAGAACATGCGTGTAGAATTGAGGGTACGTGCGTAGAGTAGGGTTTACATAGCCCGATTATCATGTACGCGTATTGATGATGGTAGGGTTCTTATCCTCTACAGGGTTGTGTACAAGAGCTATTTATAGCGTCTTTATGGGCTTGTGTTGAAACGTCGGTTCTTGGCCCTAGGCCCTAACACAAGGCCCATTAGAAATGAGGGTGTTATTTAGCTTAATAGTATCATCATCACCCTTAATTTTTATTAATTATTTATATTTTTATATTGAAAACATTTATAGTGGATTGTCCCCCAAAAAAAAACAAAAGAAAAGAAAACATTTATAGTAATTTGTCGTCTAGAGCATTCTTTACAAGAATATTTCTTGTTCCCGAATAGATGGCAACAGGTTAAGTCGGAATATGGTACTCCATACCCGTGACTCTACATCCCAAAAAATTATTGTCACATCTCTCTGTACTCTTCTCCTCTTAAACCGGGTGTTGGCGAGGGACAAGTTGGAAATGGATCGAGCAGGCTAAACTGTATTACCCATTTATATTGTGTTTCTGTTTATATTTATTTTTAACTTTTTAAAAATAACATCATGATCATTAAGTAGCAACTATAATTAAAAGGAATTTCATTTATAAACTTATGACCTTTTACACGTAATGTACATCCATGTACGCGTGAAATTCTACAGAACCAATGATGTTTTTGTTAAAGAACCAATACAAAAATAAATTACAAGAAAACTATTAGTGGTGTCTTATATTTTATAACTTTGTTGATTCGTTAACAGGAATCAATATTAGAGATCGGAAGAGCACTCTCATGCACGCCACATGAGGTGCGAAGTTTTTTAATAAAATTTTCAAGAAGTTTTTGAAAATATTTTTAATTGAAAAAGCTTTGTACAAATATTTAATCAATACTTTTCTCATCAAAGAGCAGATTTTTTGTTTTTGTGGTACCAAGTTCAACCCCAGTCCTAATGATGTGCATATATGGGGTTGGTTTAACTAATTAATTAATTATTAATTTGTCGTCCTCGTCGTCTAGGGTCTAGCTAAATGGCATATCGAAGTGATTTTTAATTTGTGGGCTCATATTTTTGTATAATTAACTCTCAACCACCTAATAGTCAGCTTACCCGTTTCTTTACCTATGGCTAACTCTTAATTTTTTTTCCCCCTTTTTTTTTTGAAGTTTACAAATTTTTATCCATACATTTTTTTTAATACAAAAGTGAAAACGTAGTGGTGAATTGGATCACTTGAACCCAAATTTAATAGAGCCATGTTACTTACATTGATTTGAAAAGAAAATGAATGACAACACATTTTTTAGCCTTATGAGACAGAATTTCAACGTCTACATGAATTGAGAATTAGTTTGCAAAAAATAAAAAATAAAAAAATAAAATATATATTTGAGAACTAACTTGCAATTTGCAATATAAGTATGAAATATGCTTCAAAAAATCACGAGCTCAACATCGAACTATACCATAAACTTGGTTTTCCAATCTATTTTCTAGCCTTTATCTTTCACTATAACGTTTAGGTGGGTGAATAATTAATGTCAAGGGAAAGAATAAAAAGGATTGCTCGTGACACCGTCTGGAAGAGCAGGTCAACATCAGCAAAATAGACATGTAATAATGATCCCACCACTAACAGTGGGCTTGCGTGTAACTATGACTAAAACTATAGGAACTAACTACCACACTTACAACATATGGTTAAATGAATCGAAAAGGGTATAGCTGTAATTTGGCAAATTGACATTCAGTATCTAGTTCGAGCCAATATATGTACAATTTGTTAAGCGAAATGATAAGACGAACAAAACTCATACCATGAATTTCGGCCTTCAAGTCCTTCCAACTTCAATTCATCTGTTTAAATAAAATTTTTAATCGTTTATTAATAATTTATTGTGTTGCCTCTAGAGGCTTTTGTAAGACATATTATATGTTTTTATGGTTTCTGTCGTAGCGTCAGACTTCTGACGTCATTATGGTTATACATGTGGTTTTTTTTTATATATGGCTTCATATTGCCTCTAGACGTCTAGCGCAAAAGAACAAATTCATACTTTTCTATAGTTTTTCAAATCATAATCCCAATTAATAAAAATTTTCATGAAGTTTTCTTTTTTCTAGTGGATTCTAAATCTTGTTCTTTTAGAGAGTTCTCCCTTGACATTCTTGTTTGTTCTTTGTCACTGTTAGTACCAAAGAATTATCAACTATCGCTAATAACATATATGTGTGTGTTCCAAAATGTACATTTTTAGACTCGTGACATTTGCTTCGCTCACACATTGCCGCATATTAGCCGTATTTCACACATTGCCTAGCCTAAAAGCTGCAGGAGTGACTTTGATATCTTACCATGTCTATGCTTTTTAGATCTCACAACTTCCACTACAACATTTATGCTCCCTTCATCACAAATATATGACCTTCTTTCCATATTAAAAATTATAATTTACATTATTTTAGTAACTTACCCCTATTTATTTTAATACTTAGTTATAATTATTAATTTTGAATTCTACGTATTAAATATAGATAAATTAAGAACACATATTATAAAATGTGTTAATTCTTAATTTTTGTGAAAAAACAAAGTGAATCAAATAACTAGGATGAAGGGAGTAATTGTTTGACTTGTTGAAAATAGGTGAACTGGAAACAGGATTAATGCACAATAAAGATGGAAGCACCTAGTTGGATCCCTTGATATCAATGGGTGGTGAAATTCATGAGAACAATTGCAGCATTGAATTGGATGATGGTGGTGGTGATTATTACTTCCATAAAATAAAAATAGTGCATTAGTTATTCTCACACTAGTTACTCTCAACGTATAAACAATTGATACAGAGTAATAACAAATACATTAATTATGAGTATATATGGAAATAAAAAATTAGAGATATACTCAATATGTAAATAGACTATTTTTTAGGACAGATAAAAATAGTATAATAGAATATCTTTGTGAGACAGATGTAGAGGAAGTGTTATTATTAATATATAGATTATTATTATTATTATAGAAAAAAAAAAGTACTCTAATCAACAAGCACAATATATCTGTGGGAAGGAGAAGGAATAAATCCTTATACATATATATACTACTATTCCTGCGACTTATTTCACAAATTACACATGTGACATTTTCCAGTGAAATTTTGCATTTTGATATTTGTGTAGGAATAACAGATTTCTGCCATATGTACAATCAGTTAAAAAAAAATTGTAGAGAGAGTAGTACGCGTAGCATGGTCTAAGGAGAAATGATACAGAGACTATTATTTTCGGATACAAATACTCACTAGGCCCTACAAAGATATTTCAATATTCTTTTTCCATCCGTCTCAAATTATATTCTACTTTTCCTAGCTAATTTTTTTAGTTTTCTAATATATTACTCTTATTAATTGTGCATGGGCTCCACCGGAAAGAGAGGATCGGAAATAAGAGACAGCTCTAACCAAAGGGAGTGCTCTAACTTCAGCTACTAACAGATTGAACTAGCAAGAGCCTTCTAACTGTTACGACTAAGGAGCAAAAAGAGCTACTACTAGAAGGAAAGTTGCATTCTGAAGGCAGTTTGTCTCTTCTTTCTTCAGGATTTACAATGTAACATTATGAAGAAGTTATGAAGATACAGATCTATTCTCAATGGCCTTCTTTATATTTATTCCTTTCGTTGCTTTATGAGATAGGCAATTTATGAATGCACATATGTATTTCCTCTATTTTATATATTAATTTTATTCCATTCTTTCTAGTTTATTATTTTAACTCTATTTCACTATATATAGGGATGACAGAAAAACATGATCCGCTCCAAACCCGACGAATACTCGATCCGTTTGAGGAAAAAATTCCTGATCCTTGGATCAGTAGAACAGACGGTGGTAGAATTTGCGATCTGCCAAACCATCGTGGATCAGATCGGATCAGGGTCGATCCAATCCAATCCGATCTGCTTAAAAAATAAAAATAAAAAATAAATAAAAAACTTAACTTCAGATTTCAGAAGTCGCCACTCATATGTTGACATATTTAACTATTTGATGGGTTTATAATCTCTCCAGTGGTTTACTTTTGATTGGTAATAGGCATGCATGCCACAACAGAAGCAGATCTAGAATGTTTAAGTAAACCGGCTATGATGAGAAAATATTTAATTTAACTAATAAAGTTTTTTAAAAAATTAAAAATCCTACATAAAAAAATTTATTTGACACAGGCTACGGCCCGGGCTTGCCCGTGCCTAGATCCGCCCATGAGCCACGAACTTGCTAGGTAGTTCTTTTTGTTTATGGGTGATTACTTGATGACTTGATGAGTTTATATTGGATGTTGCCATATTAACTGTTGAGTTTACTTTTTGTTATGATATGACTTATAGCCTATGGGCTTATGACTTTTGCTTTCTATCTATTAAACCATGATTTAACTTGGTTAATAGTTGATACTTGATATCGGTTTAACTTTATTTTACTGTTACCATAGATTGTAGTGAAATGTATGATGGAAAAAACTAAATTAGGAGATTAAAGTAGTGTAATGTATGATGAGGAAAAAAAGCTTTCATGCAACAATGGGAGGGTTTTCTCCTATTTATAGAAGCAACAAAAATACAAGTTATATTTGAATATATATATATATCTTCCTTGACTTATATCATTTAATATTAATAATCTAACGCATAAGATACTATTGATCGCCGATAGTAATGAATAACATTATTTAAATACATAGCATGACTCTCACAAGAATTAACGTTCATGATTGCAATGGATAGCTTATCTAATCTAGTTTGAATAGTATTTTTGTTGGGTTTGGTGCCAATAGTATTAGCGCTAGCTAGACTAGAAATTATAAAATACATATATATATATATTTATTTATTTATTTAAACATAAATTATAAAATATATTCATTTATTTGTTTTTATGTGAAATAAATATTCTTTAATTAATTTAAAGAATAGCTACCGGAATCATTAATTTTTACTTTTTAGGCTAACATTAAACAAGAGTTAAATGTGCAGGCCGTCAGTTAGTCATTGTACTAAAATGGTCCTAGGATTTCCCTACAGCCATTAGAGGTTGTTGGGGGCCTCTCTACTACATCTATTTCCTTATTGGCTAGTAAGGATAAAAGTATTTAGAAAGTACTAAGTTAAAATTGGACAGGAAATTTGGACCTATGAATAGTGATTTGTATGTACGTAGCTGTCCATTTGAGAGTTTCAATCTAACACTATATGTTATGGTACTATGTGGTGCTATATATATAGTTTTATATCATTTTTAGTCCATTTTATATTGAATACGTAATCCAAGATCTATGTATTAAAGCTAGTTTATCCAAAAGTTTAGAATATTATGTCGAATTGGTTTTATATTATTTATTTTGATAATATTCAAAAACTTCCCGAAGATTAATGAAAGATTTTTAAGAGTAAAATGAGTGGATAAGAAGGACTTTTCACTGGCTAAGCAAAAAATGTTTTCTTAACTTGAACATCTCTCAAATGAGCTATGAGAGTATTGAAATATTCTAACACCAGCGGTCAAAGTTTTTTAATGAACATCTCTCAAAGTTTTTTAATAAAATTTTCAAGGAGTTTTTGAAAATATTTTTAATTGAAAAATCTTTTTACAAAGAATTCATCAATACTTTTCTCATCAAAGACCAGACTTTTTTTTTTTTTTTTTTGTGGTACAAAGGTCTACCCAAGTCCGAATGATGTGCATATATGGGGTTGGTTAACTAATTAATTAATGAGATAATTAGAAAATATATACTTTTTTAATTGTACACTTTATTTAACACCGTAAATCAAAATTAATTGCAATTATACCATTTTAGTTTGTAGATATACCTTTCTTGAATATTTACCTTTTTTTAAGATTATTAAATGTTTATTATTATTATTATTTTATTATATCTATATATACTTCATTAAAACTCTTGAGGTTCATTTAGATTAGGTTTCTTCATCTACCCATCGCCGCCACCACCACAACATTCCCTCCATCTGCCACCACCAGCGCCACCTTTCCTTCCGACCGCCTCCATCATCACCTCTCTCCAACCACTACTCCAATCCATCTGACCGCCACCAACCGACCAACCGCCCTTGCAACACTACCACACAAACTACTCGCTGCCTTTGCACCGCCGTTAATCTTCAAGATTTTTTTCTTCTTTTTTTATTATTTCTCTTGATTTTTGCACTAATTTTGGAAAACCATGGAAATCTTTTGATATTATGTTTCCCCTTATTTTTGCACCAATTTTTGGATGACCATGGAAATTTTTGTAATTCATTATTTTACCATGTTTATTTTGTTACTTTTTTTGTTGCGATTTGTTTTACCATAGTTTTTTTATCATGTTACCATATTCCAAACTTTGTTACCATTTCTTGTGTTTCTTACATGTTAACATTATACTTTATTGAATTGTTACTGTGTTATTTTTTTCTGTTTTACCGGTTATTATTTGTTACCTTGTTGTTTTTGCTTTGGTTGTAAAGATAACATTTTTCCTTGAATTGTAATGGTAACATTGTTAAACATTGTTAACATGATTTTTATGTTTTCGGGTTGTCACCAATCATTATGATTTTTGGGTGTTTCCTTACTCTTTTTTGGTTACCATGTGTTTGGGGTTTTTATTTCTTTGGGATTTTTGTTACTATTTTTTTATGACGGTGCGGTAGTGGCGGCAACAGTGATGTAGTGGCAGTACGTTGGAAATTCATTACTTTTCCAATTGAGTAGGGTAGTTTTGCAAATAATTTCAACCAAGAGTGTATTTTCCAAGCGTCTATTAAGAAATGAGGTTTTTGTCTAAAGAACCCTTAATTAATTATTAATTTTTCGTCCTCGTAGTCTAGGGTCTAGCTCAATGGCATATCGAAGTGGTTTTTATATTTGTGGGCTCATATTTTTGTATAATGAACTCTCAACCACCTAATAGTCAGCTCACCCGTTTCTTTACATATGGCTAACACTTAATTTTTTTCACATTTTTTTAAGGTTTACAAATTTTTATCCATAGATTTTTTTTTTTAATATAAAGGTGGAAAACGTGGTGGTGAATTGGATCACTTGAACCCAAATTTAATAGAGCCATGTTACGTACATTAATTTATTATTTTTTTTAAATGACAACATAATATATATATATATATTCTAAGTTTTTCTGTGAAACGAACATCCGCCCAATCATGGAGAGGACCACATTCCCACTTGGCACTGACATGGGCCAAAAGAGGAGCCTGCCAATAAAAATCAGCAAAAATCTACTTCTTCTCTAAAATTGGCCGGGCCCATCCCCAAAATTAAGCCCAAATTTCATCCTTCCTGAACATTAAAAAAAAATGCTTTGTGTCGTCCCTTCACCTAGGCCTGGACAAAAAACAGATGCCGAACGGGTTACCTGAACCTAGCCCGAATATACCCGAACCGGATAAGGTAGTGAATAGAAATTTTCGGGTTTTGGGTACCTGAACCCAAAATCAAATAGGTTTGGACAGGCTTAGGGTTTGAGTTAAAACTCGAAAAGCTCAAAAAAACCCTAACATTTTTTTATTCTCAAAATTTTTAAATACAAATTTCTAATTAATTATATCCCAATCTATAAAATCATCTCATTCATTTCACAATCACATCTTTATTATACTTGTCTCCTTCACACACAAGAAATAAAACTTTAGATCTGTGTAAGAGATGTAAATTTGTCTTTTTTTGAGGATTTTGCTACTTTCTATATATACGCCACGTGGTTTGTGTAAAGACAAATTGTTTTTAATTAATTACTTGACAATACAGAAAATTTATGGTAAAACTATGAAATAGAATATAAATAAAGCCAACTAACCAAACGCTAGTGTCTAATTGTTAACTTTATTACATTAGTATCTAACTGTTATTATTTTCATTTAAGCGTATTATATATACTTTAATTTTTATTTTGTTCTTATCTATTTAAGTGTTTCTTTTTCTCATTTATGCGTTCATATAATATGCGCTAGATACCCGAAAAACCCGAATAATACCTAAAGTGTTACCCGAATCCGAGTTGAGACCGAACGTGAATGGGCTTGCCATTTTCAAGACCGAACCTGAACTGAAATATATGGTCCAAGTTTGGTCAATCCAATAACCGAACCCAAAACCCTGAACGTCCAAGCCTACCTTCACCCCTCTCCCACAAAAACAATGTCCAAAAACAGCAAAAATGGCAGTGATGGCTTTGATGGAAGCACTGGTGGCAAGATAAGCAACAACGCTCAGTGGCGAACTATTAACTGTCGCTAAAAATAGGAGGTGTTGCTCGTGACTGTCGGGATGCGGCGCCCATGGTTGGCCCAGCCATGAGGCAAGTGAGGTCAGCCCATCAGGCCCAATAAATGTTAGGGCCTATGAATATTTATTATATCCAGCTCAATTAAGTAAAAATTCCCTCCATCCCTTTTTTTTAAAGGAATTCAGGACCCATAACTATGAAAAAAGGCCCAAGAGATGAATAAATAGGCCTAAAAAAAAGAGTTGGCCCTCTTTAGATCAAATCCAAACCAAACCAAAAAAAAAAAAAAAAAACCACCATTCACAAATGATGGATCGATGAAGCTGTCAGAGAAGTGACATATTAGCACATTGTAATACATTTTAGTGATAATATAGTAATATTTTGGATTTTTTTGGTTTCTTTTTATATTTAATGTACGGTATATTATTGTGCTTTTCATTTTATATGTGTTTTATTTAATGGTAAAAGGAATTTTTTTTTTGGGTTATGTCGGGGGGCCTATTTTAGAGACGTCATCTCGGGCCCTAGAAATCACAGGCGCGGCCCTGGTTGGCCAATGGTAGTCACAGTTGGGAGGTCGTCTACCGCTGCTGGCCTCTTCAAATTGGCGCCCCAATCAACTGCGATTGCCTACCACCGTTGGACCACAAATTCTCAATACATAATTAGATGAAAACATTTAGCACTAAAGAAGATCAGTGAAATTCAGAACATAAATTGTTAATTCATTTTGGAGAACATGAAAATGGTTTGAGAAATAAAAGAGTAACAGAAATGCTAGTTCCATTTCTTGAAAAGACACAACCTAAAAACAGATGCATACCTTCATCTGTTTCTTCTTCTACTAATAATTAATTCATATGAAAGCTTGAGGGAAATTCTATTAAAGTGGATGCATCACAAGTAGTTTCTCCTCTTTCTCTTATAGCTTGATGAAGATTGGCAGAAGAAGAAGGTTTTGAACCACAAGCTGATAAACCCACAAGCGTGGTATATGGCTGCAGTAGATTGAGGGTTGATTTGAAGAGGTCGGTGGTAGTAGACGGAGGCGGAGGACGAAGGAGAGGGTGGTCACCTTTTCGGTTTGTGAGGTTGAAATTTTAAAGGATGGCCCAAGTTAATTTTGGGGGAGAAAAGGTATTTTTTCTCATTTTTACTGGTGTGTCTCTTTTTTTTTTGTCTATGTCAGCGCCAAGTAGGAATGGTCCTCTCCATGATTTCCTCTCCATGATTGGGAGGACATTCTTTTCATAAAAAAACTCTTTGAGAACTAACATTCAATACATTTGGGATAAAAAGTATGAAATATGCTTCAAAAAATCACGTGCTCACCATCGAACTATACCATAAACTTGGTTTTCCAATTTATTTTCTAGCCTTTATATTTCACTAAAATGTTTAGGTGGGTGAATAATTAATGTCAAGAGAAGGAATAAAAAGGATCGCTCGTGACATTGTGTGGAAGAGCAAGTCAGCATCAGCAAAATATAGTGGATTTCCTCTCCAAAGTGGGAAGAGCTTTGGTCTCTCTTATTATTATAGGGGCGGTGCTCGCCATCAGTATCAAGGTGTGCCTAAAATGCAAATTAATACCAATATATATATACATATATATAGGGCTAATTTTACCAAATGTCCCCAACCTTTTACTTAATTATTGATTATATCCCTAAGTTTCAATTTTCGGTTTTTACGTCTCCAACCTTTAGTGAAATCTCATTTTCAGTCCCTGAAGATGGAAAACGTCCATTTCGTCCATTAATGGCGGGGGCATTTTTTGTAAAACGTAAAAAATAAATATTTTAACATATTTTAATTAAATAAAAAAGAAAAGAAAAATGGGGGAGGTAGACTTCCTCCCCCAACCTTCCAAAAAGCCATGTCCGACAGGCTTTTTGTGGGGTGGATAGGGGACTCCACCAAGCTACTAGAAATGGCAGCTTAGGGGTAGGGGGGAGTCCCCATTTTGTTGTCAGCTGCCATTTCGATAGCAAAAATTGGGACTCCCACCCAAACCGCCAGAAATGACGGCCGTTTCCGGCTGCCATTTTTGGCGGCTTGGGTGGGAGTCTCCCCTTTTGCTGCCAGAATGGCAGCTTTCAGCGGCAATTTCCAACTGCCATTTCCAGCAGAATGGGGGACTCCCCCTAAGCTGCTAAAGATGGCAGCCATTTTTGGCCACTTGGAGGGAGTCCCTGCCATTTCTGGCAGCTTGGAGGGGAG
>CAVNYN010238495.1:0-29691 GCA_963692815.1 Nyctanthes arbor-tristis | reverse complement strand
GAACGTTGGCTATTACTTTATGTATATTTATACGTAATAATATGGATAATCAAATTAATATTTTGATACCATATCATTTACCCAAGAAATTAGATCAATATGAAGAATTTGATACAAAATTTGAAACTAAACTAGAAAATTATTATTTAATCTCACGGTACGATGAAATCAACCAAATAAGTTGTCTATGCTAATAGTGAAAGAAATAAAAGAGTATTTTGATGGCCAATTTGAGTCTGACGGGAAAAAGGCTAAAAAGATTGAAAAAATCTGCAATTTCCATGAATGAATAAATAAACGTGAAGTACGTTTCGTGGATAATGATGGTGTCCAACTTGATGAAGAAAAGTCATATTTATTATGATTTCCATTCATCAGTTATGAGAAAAGAAACATGATGTGAAGAAAAATTTAATAACGGATTGTGCTGATAACGTATTATAAAATAGAAGGAAAAATACAGAAAAATAGACAGAAAAGTAGAGAGAAAACTCAAGAATTGTGTGTTTACAATGAGAAGTAATGACTCCTATTTATAGATACAAAACTAGGATTTCAGAGTACAATGGTAACATATCTAGAGTTTGCGGGGGTAGGATAGTTATTCACTAAATATTTAATTATTTACAACACTCTTGCTGATTTTTCTTTCTTTCTTTTTCATTTTTTTTGAACACTGGTTTTTTGTTTCTATTTCAAAATAAGAATAAAATGAATATAGAAAAAAATAGTGAAAATTTGCTAATATATCAATTTCTAATTTAATATATAATAATAATAATAGAATATTAGCGAAGAAATAAAAGAAAGCACATTGGATGTGAAAACCGTGCTATGATCATAAGAGAGAATTCACTTACAATACAATATAATTAATATGGGAAAAGAAGCTTAGTTATCCAAAAAAGAAGGGGAAAAAAGGTTAGAGACCTTTAGTCTTTGAAAAAAAAAAAAAAAAGAAATGTGTATATAATTAAATTTTTTTTTTTAAGGGATATAATTAATTTTATTGGTAGTTTTGTTCTAAAAAAAGATTTTATCAATAGTTGCACACATTTTGATTTTGACCTCAACATGCATTCCTTCGGTTTTTAACAATATTAATGTTAATTATGTACATTGAATATACATCTCCCTATTTGTTTTTTTGATTACAAAGGGGATAGAGGGGAGGGGATGGTAGGATTTGAACCCCGGACTATCTGGTAAGGAGCTAAGTCTTTAACCACTAGATTAGCTCCTTGATCCAGAATATACATCTCCTTTTTAGTTAGTACATTTTTATTATTATATTGACGAATTAATGGAGATATGTAAATCTTCCATTATCATAAAGGAAATAAAATAAAAGATGAATAATTTTAGAAGAATGAACATGGATGTATAATTTAGTGATGATAAACTTTATGTTACCTATGATCTATCATTTGATTAGGGTACGATCATTTACATTATTATGAATAAATTATTATGAAATTATGTTACCATTATGTTTTATATGTATTATTATAAAACTGTTAAGGAATGTTCACTGAAGATCATGATCAAAGTCAACGTCCAATTAAAATTAAAAAAAAAAAAAAAGAAAAGAAGGAAATTACACTTAAGTCCCCAGACTGCAAAAGAAAAAAAAAAAGACCTTTGAAGCCCATCCAATAATAATTAAAATGAATAGAACGAGGGAGAAAACTCCCATATAATATGCTCCGCAAGGTTGTCACTTGCACTGATTTCTTGCTCTGTTCATATATGAAATTAAAAAAATGATCTAGCGCTAGATATATGTTACTATATGGTGTCACATGAACGAATGGAAAAGAAAATATCTTCTAATTTTCATGAAAAATATTTTACTTGGGGAGGTATGAATTGTTTTTTATGGAAAATAAAAAAATATAGTTAACAAGATTGTATAATGGAATTTAAATTTCATTTCTACTTGTGAATCAAATGCACAAAAGTTGAAATTTAAAGATGGAAAATTTATATAATCAAACACACCCTTAGTGTTTTTCTAAATAATTAACTTTACTAAATTCAAGCGTAAATAATTAGCTTTACTAAATTCAAGTATAAATGATTTCAAGCATACATAATCTTATAAAGGCTTTACTAAATTCAAGTATAAATGCAAAATTAAGGCTTTACAATCTATACATCAAACCATTAAGCAAATATTATTTCAAGCATAAATAAACCAAAAAATTGAGGTTTTACATAATCGAATTCGAGTCATTATGTTGAGAGTGGAGATTTTGAACGATGAAGAGAGAGAGAGTCTAGGATTCCACTTCACTTAACTCATTTATCGCGAGTTGTCAATGTAAGTTCTGATTGTCATAGGTAGGAAAACCCCAACTTCTTGAAAGTTTGATGAGTAAGCAATCAAGCACTAGTGTCGATTTTTGGAGCACATCAGAGACATGGTTTAATCCTCAATGGTAGAAATTAGGATGAACTGTGAAATACTGATCAATTTGGACCGGATAATTTCTTGTATTTGGAGCGAGACAACAAGATTGTCTTGTTTAACCATCTTTTTTTTTTTTTTTTTTTTTAATTGGGTCAAGGTTTTAGACCCAATGTCAGTGCTATCAACGCCCAATTTTAACTGGACTGCTCGGAGGTCCAATGCAGTCGATGGCCCGCGCTGGTCATCACGTGGTTCGCCCATGTCCAGAATTGTATATTACATGTTAGTCTTCGATCAACAACTTTTAAGTGATTAATTAATTAATTTATTTATTTGAAGAATGCAATCTTATTCATTCATTAAATTAAATCAGCAAGCTATATTTTCAAAATAAATAAAGGAGGAAAATAAAACTATTCAAAAGACTTAAATATAGAACTAGCGACTCTAGTTAAAGTGTGTGCTACTTGGTTGGCTGATATCTTAAACCAATTAAACTTCAGGCTTGGGATGTCACTTGCTGGGAGGAAACAGTCTTCAATAACCATTCCAAAATAGGAGTGATCTTCTTCGGTGCGTTGTAGAGCATTATAGACTAACTATGCATCCATCTCAATAATATTAACCTTGGGGAATTGAGCCTTCAACCAGGAAAGAGTCTCACGAACCCCTAGCGCTTCAGCAATAAGTGGATCTGTGATACCTGCCACCAGCGCAATCTGGGCCGCAACAAAAGAAGCCCAAATCATCCCACACAATAAGGCCAACACCAGCCTACTCCTGATGATAAAAAACAGTCACATTAGTGTTAACTTTGAACCAACCAATCATGGGTAGTTGCCAGCGCTCAATATCCGATTCATTGGTAGCCAAATTGGAAAGTAATGAAGGCGTATGACATCACGCAATTGCTATAAAAAGGTCCTTGTAATTGCCAGCCACTTTCAACACCGTGTAAGATTTAGCTTGCCAAACCACTTTATCCTGATTCCCCCAAATTGCCCAACAAGCCATCCCAATTAATTCGTGGTCTCCTTGGTGGTTCTTAAACATAGAATCCAGCCATTCTTTGAAGCTTCCAGCAAATGAAAAGGATGAGGCAACCCCCAAAGCCGTCTATACATTCCCAGCGAGTTCACAAGAAACGAGGTTATGAATCACACGAGCTCTTCCGATCTGCTGACAAACAAACTGGACAGCCACCACCGACTTCCACCAGTTTGGTCTTCAAGTGTTCAACCGTCGGAATAACACTCGCTAAAGAAAATTACACACCTTAGCAAGAACTCTAAGGATCCATAAGACAGTCCAAAAGCTATCAACGTTGCTAATAGTTATCAAATTGGATTCAGCCATCAGCCTCTTATATCCACTACAAACCGAATAGACTCCCCTCTTGTCATGAAGCCAATAAACACAATCTGCCCTCCCTCGAGCACTTAAAAGGAATTTTCAATATTTGATGCCTATATCTTCTTCATTAAAGATATCAGAAATAATATCAAAGTCCAATGATTTTCCCCTTCAACTATAAACTGATTCACGGTGGCATCTTCAACATCCGGTATAGGATCAGATGTTACCCACATAAGCATGGGTAGGGTTGAGGAGACCGGGATCGTGCCAAATCCTGATAGGGGTACCATTACCCACATGGAATCTACACCTATCTTTCATAAGGGCCTGAGTAGACAAGATACTTCTCTACATAATTAAAAGAGCCACTTTTATTGGCACTATTCACGCTTTCGTAGACCTTTTTCTTTTTCTTTATTTTATGCCTTTTTTGTTTGTTTCTTGCTTAACGAGTTTTGCTTATTTTTGTTCTTTGCATGATTATAATATAATTTTTAAGTCGAAACATATGCAATATGGTGTCAAATTAAATCTCTACATATAATTAAAAAAACCACTTTCATTAGAACTATTCACACTTTTGTAGGCTTTTTTCTTTATTCCTCTTTTTTTTTTTATTTTATGCCTTGTTTGTTTGTTTCTTAATTAACGAGTTTGGCTTATTTTTGTTCTTTGCATGATTATAATATAATTTTTAAGTCGAAGCATATGCAATATATTGTCAAATTAAAGATCTTAATGTGAACAATAATACGAGTTAACAAGAGAAAGTAAATTATAAACATATCATTAGTATTATTTAAAGTAAAAGTTTTACTTTATACACTTTATTTACTTCTAATTCTAATCAATATTCTTATATTTTAAAATTAGTTATTATTAGAGCCCAATCATAATAATATTTACTATAGGAGACCATTCATTATAAACCAAATTGATGATGTGGAGGAATGTGGTAGGACATGTGACTAAAAGAGCATGTGTTAATTTTATATTAAATTACATTATAAGATTATGAGTTAACCAACGATTGGTTCCAAATTATTTTCAAATACAATTATGTTATATAATTTATGAATTTATAATTTAATTCATTTGATCATACATTATTGATTTCAATTCGAGATTATTTTCATATAGTAAAGTAAAAAGTAATAAATATTAAATTTTCTAATTAAATTCAATTTATAAGTTCTATTATTTAATTAGTTAAATAATAATAATTTTAATTAAGTTGATCTTCCAACTAATATGTCAACTAATGAAACATTTTATAAATAAATTACTTCAAACATACACTTATTCTTATAAAACTTATTTTTTTATTATTAGTAAAATTTCTTTTACAATTCTAACTGACATCGTGCAACACACGATCCCAACTAGTATCCATATATAGCTTGGGTTGTGACCCATTTTGGCATCCTAGAGGGTCGATGATTGAAAATAGCGAGCCTTATAAACTCGAGACACCATCAACGTTGTTTGGGTAGATTAATTTCTTGAATCCCATCACCTTCTAAGAGCATCCACATTGGTAGTGTTAAAATTAATTATCCACATAAATAAAAAGTAGAATTTCTAACTAAGAGTGTTAAATTTAATTATTAATTTAATAATCAAAGGGTGTAATAGTCAAAGGGTGAGCCAATCCCAATTTAATTAAAATAAAAAAATAAATAATACCACATAAAGTGTTAAGTTTATTGTTAACTTTAATAATAAAACTAACAACTTGTATTAAATTAAATATTTTTAACAACTACTTTAACACCATTAATGTAAATTATTTTTTGAGTTATTAATTAATAACTCTACTAATAACTTATTTTTATACTACTGTACTCCCAATACAGCTGTTCAAGGGAGGATAAGTTTATCCAAATAGGTTATGTTTTAAAAATTTAAATACCACAGTTCGGTGCATAAAAATTGAGTAAATCAAATAATTATATGTGGCGCTTCTACTCCTTTACATACTTTCCTTCCAAGTTTACCCACGTAATATCATCTGTAACTAATAGTAACGTCAAGGTTTCTCCCATATCAGATTGTTGATTTTTGTCCACAAAAGTTGCAGGAATTAGCAGAGGTTTCTCTTCACTCTATGGCGCTCCTGGTACCTGTAGGGTGCACGCGTATAACTGTGCCACTACAGGCGCACGTTAGCTCCCCCCACCGCTACCGCCGTACTGTCTCCGCCACGGTCAAGTCGCGGCCTGCCGGTGATAAAGTGATCGACTGGGTGGAGGAAACTTCGAGCTTCTTCGAAAATGACTCCCGACCGATCATGTTATTTGATGGTAAGTATTAAACCATGTTTTGCTTCTTTGAAGTCTTTAGCTTAGAGAATTATAATGATACAAATTGCTATTCGGGTTTTGGTTTCGATCTTGGTTTGGGAGAAGTAGTTCATAGTTATTATTGAATTGTGAGGTATGAGAGTGAAACATATGTATTTGATAGGTGTATGCAACTTATGCAATGGAGGCGTGCGATTTGTTCGAGATAATGATCGAAAGAGGTTAGAGATTCTTATCTGCCAATTAAAGTTTGGTAGAATTTCAAGCTATTTTAACTTTGCCATAGTTTTTATGCAATTAATTAGGCTTTCTATTTTTGTCTTAACTTACATTCATAACCCATCAAAATTTGTTAATATCTAGTGAATAATTGTTGAAAGAAAATCTGAGAAAATTCAAGAAAAGCTGCTAGATTGTTGGTTTGGAATTTTGATGCACTTGTCTTCTTTGTCCCCAAAAGAAATTGCTAATTTTTGCCAGTTTGGAAATTATTTGTAGCTGGTAGTTGTAAACTTTCCTAGTAGGAGCTAGGAGGCTCTTTTTGTAGCTGATAAGAGAATATAAAATAGTTAAGGTCGTAGACGTTATTGTTGAATATCCACTTCATATTATGGAGGACAAATCCAAATCGAATTTTGCTACTTAAGATTGAATTGTCAAATACGAGTTTCTACTATTGCCAAGATTATTTCTTCACACAGAATTTGGAAGGTGGTAGAATGAAGATACAATTAGA
Source organism: Nyctanthes arbor-tristis (assembly GCA_963692815.1). Taxonomy (NCBI): domain Eukaryota; kingdom Viridiplantae; phylum Streptophyta; class Magnoliopsida; order Lamiales; family Oleaceae; genus Nyctanthes; species Nyctanthes arbor-tristis. The sequence goes on along the minus strand of CAVNYN010238495.1, from coordinate 22,883 downwards.
TGAAATTATGTCTTGATGCATTGGATTATGAATGGCGGTAGAATGAAGAGATTCATTGGATAATCTTAGTTGTTAGTAGTTGGATTTACAAGGTTAAATCATGAAATTGCTGTAATTATCATCCACTGCCATTAGTTGGACAAAACAAAATTGAAATTGAGTTCTTGAAATTTGACCAGAGTTTCAAAGAAATTCAACCGCCATTTGCCACCTATATATATCTATGAAAGTTTTGCATAAGGTTAAGTTATGAGTTTAGTGCCACTATGAGAAGAAAAACACCGTAGAGAGAGTCTTGTAAATTCTGAGTGCCTCTACTTGAGAAAAGTGAAGGAATTCTACATTTTTGTAGAAAGAAAAATAGAGATCAGAGAGATTTAGTTAGCTAACAAAATATTTATTTTCTTGAGATCGTTATATCATTTGTAGAGCCTCATTTTGTTAGAAAAAGAGAAGAGTCTGTGTAACCCATTTGTGAATATCAATATATGATTGATTCTTGACTTTGTCTATATCCTATTTTGTCATGCAAAGAGGGAAAAACTATCCCGTTGCGTTAACGTGTTTTTCCCAACAACTGGTATCAGAGCGCAAGATTGAACCATCTAAGTTGAGTCAAGGTTCTAGGCCAAGTTCTTGTGTGTTAAAATGGATTAGATTCATTTGGGATGATCAAATTGAATTCTTCAGATTATTTCATTTGAAAACAAAGAATACGACATTTGCTTTATTGTAAAGACCTGTTTCGTCCGATAAAAGATACAACAAAGCCAGAAAAGCTCATTGACGAAGAATTGGAGATACAACATATGAAAGTTGCAACCACAATCAGATAATTGGTCGATCACAAGATTTTTCATCATATAGCTGAAGAAACCAAAGCTGATGCTATGTGGAAAAAGTTGGAAGCTTTGTACGAGGAGATCACATCCAGGAACAATGCCGTGATAATCAGACGGCTAGTGAACATGAAGTATAGGGAATGATGTAATATGACTAAGTATACTAGCGAGTTATAAGGGTTAGTCAATCAATTGAATACCATGAAAATGACGCTTGAAGAATGTTATTATTGCTTAGTTCGCAACTATATAGCTGGGATACGCTCATGGTATCACTAAACAATTCAGTGCCAAACGAAAAACAAACCATGGATATGGTTAATGATAGCCTTCTTAATGAAAAAGCCAGAAGAAAGGAAAGAGGAGAATCTTCTTTTGAAATTCTTGTTACTGAGGGACATAACAATTGTGGGAGAAGTAAAAGTAGACCGCCAAATGACCACAAGAAGAATAATTCTTCTAGAGGATAATTCAAATTTAGAAAGAATATCAGGTGTTACTACTGTAACAAAGCCGGCCACAAGAAAAGTGAATGTAGAATATGGAAAAGAGAGCAAAATGGAGGAAAGGCAGATGAACAGACCAATACAGTTGCTGCTGAAGGCGATATTGGTGTAATTCTCAATGAAGAGTATATCAATCTTATTTGCCAAGACAATGATTCGTTCATTGATTCTGGAGCCTCTTTTCTTATTAGTTGCCATGGTGAGTTTCTCACATCTCACATCTTATATTGCTAGCAATTTTGAAATTGCTAAGATGGGTAATTCTAGCCCTTCAAATATTGTGGGTTTTAGTGATATTTGCTTGGAGACTAATCTTGGAAGCAAATTAATACTCAAAGATGTGAGACATGTTCCAGATATGCGTCTTAATTTGATTTCTACATGGCAACTTGACGAAGAAGGTTTTTGTAATCAATTTGGTGGATGAAGATGGAAGCTCACAAAAGGTTCTCTTGTGGTGGCGAGAGGAAATAAATTAAGCAACAGATCCTATGCGACGCAAGCCAAGCCATGTAAAGGAGATATCAATATGGTCCAGAGTGGTGGTGATATCGGTCTTTGGCATAAAAGACTTGGCCACATCAGTGAGAAATGTCTTCAACTTCTTGCTAAGAAGCAACTTATACCTAATATGAAAGGTACACAATTTAAGAATTGTGTTGATTGTATTGCTGAAAAAAACATATAGGGTTGCATTTCATACGTACCCGCGTCTAGAAAGTTCAGCATACTTGATCTGATATATATTGACGTTTGTTCAATGCAAGTTAAATCTCTTGGAGGTGTATTGTATTTTGTGACTTTCATTGATGACCATTTTAGAAAAAATTGAGCATTCCCTTTGAAGTACAAAGATCAGGTACCAGATGTATTCAAAAAATTACATGTCAAGTTTGAGAGGGAAACGAGGAAACGATTGAAGGTCATGCGATCTGACAATGGTGGTGAATATAGAGGCACGTTTGAAAGCTGCTGCAAGCATAATGGGATCAAACTTGAGAAAACTCTATAAAAAAACACCCCGGCATAATGGTATCGTAGAGAGGATGAACAGGAAAATTGAAGAAATGATGAGGTGTATGTTATCTCATTCGAAAATACCTAAATACATTTGGGCAGAAGCTTTGAGAACTATAGTTGCTCTTGATGGTGATATTCCAAGCAGGGTTTGGACAAGGAAATAAGCCTCTTATAACTATTTAAGAGTCTTTAGTTGTAGAGCTTTTGTTCATATTCCTAATGATGAAAGATCCAAGCTTGATGACAAGGCAAATGAGTGCATTTTCTTATGTTATGATTATGAAGAGTTCGGGTAAAGACTATGAGATCCAATAAAGAAAAAGTTGATTAGAAGTAGAGATGTGGTGTTTTTCGAAGATCAATTTGTCTATGATACTGACAAAATTGAGAGACAAAAATTCTTTAAAGAAATTTCTACTCAAATACCTCCACATGTTGAGCATATTGATCGGGGGAGACATGGTAGAAGATTAAGGGAATCCTACTCCAATCCCACCATACACTTAGCATATTGATCATGAGCGAGGTGGTAGAAGGTCAAAAAGACATCGCTGATGATACAATTGGTGGTGATCAAACTGAAGAGGTTGAGCAAGAATCTTCAGAACCACCAGTGGAGATACATAAGAGAAAATCTAGTAGAATTAGACAACATTCTTCAAAGTACTCTACTGATGAGTACATGATGCTTGTTGATGGGGGAGAACCTGAATCCTATGAAGAAGCCATGTTACATGAATAGAAGAAGAAATGACTTGAAGCCATGTAAAAAGAGATGAAATCCTTGCATAAGAACTACACTTATGAATTGGCAAAGCTAACAAATGGCAAGAAATCTCTCAAGAATAAATGAGTTTATAGGGTGAAAAATGAAAACAATAGCTCACAACCAAGATATAGAGCCAGACTGGTTATGAAAGGATTTGGTTAGAAGAAAGGAATTGACTTTGAAGAGATATTTTCATTTGTGGTGAAAATGTCATCCATTAGAGTTGTTTCCGCTCTTGCTGCACGTTTGAATTTGGAAATTGAACAACTAGAAGTGAAAATAGCCTTTCTACATGGTGTATTGGAAGAAGAAATCTATATAGAGCAGCAGCAGGATTCAAAGTCAAAGGAAAAGAGCATATTGTTTGTAAACTTAAGAAAAGTTTATACGGACTCAAACAAGCTACTAGACAGTAGTACAAGAAGTTTTGATTACTTCATGGATAGCCAGAGATATAAAAGAACGGTATCAGACCACTGTTTGTTCATAAAGAAATTTGCAAATGATGGTTATATTATTCTCCTGCTATATGTTCGCTGGCCAAGATGTCAATAAGATCGCCAATGTTAAAGAGGAGTTAAGCAAGTCTTTCGCAATAAAAGACTTAGGATCGGCAAAGAAAATTCTCGGCACGAAGATATCCCGTGATAGGAAGAACGGGAAGCTGTAGCTGTCTCAAGAACACTATATTGAAAAAGTTCTTGAAAAGTTCAACATGAGTAAGGCAAAACCTGTTTTTTCTCCACTTGTAGGTCATTTTAAGTTGACAACGAAATAATGTCATACAACTAAGAAAGAAAAGGAAGAAATGAAAAACGTGCCTTACGCATCTGCAGTTGGGAGCTTGATGTACGCTATGGTGTGTACAAGACTAGATATTGCTCATACTGTTAGAGTTGTTGGTAAGTTTCTTTCAAATCCTGAAAAACATTGGACAGCGGTAAAATGGATACTAAGGCACCTAAGAGGTACTTCCAGATTGTGTTTGTGTTTTGGCAGCGGTGAACCTGTGTTAGAAGGATACACAAATGCAAATATGATAGCTGATATTGATTCTAGAAAATCCACATCAAGATTTTTGATGAATTTTTCAAGGGAAGCTGTTTGTTGGCACTCCAAGTTATATAAATATATAGCTCTGTAGACCACAGAAGCTGAATATATTACAATAACTGAAGCGTGCAAAGAAGCTTTGTGGATGAAGAAATTTCTTCAAGAACTAGGATTACAACAAGATAAGTATATTTTTTATTGTCATAGTCAAAGTACCATCCACATTTCCAAGAATTTAGAATTTCATTCCAGGTCTAAGCATATTGATGTCAGGTACCACTGGATTAGTGATGTACTTGAAGCCAACCAGTTGAATTTAGAGAAAATTCATACTGATGAGAATGGATCGGATATGTTGGTGAAATTTTTGCCTAAAGAGAAGCTCGAAACTTGTAGGTAAAAAGTAGGATTGGTAGAGCTCACAATATGAGGCGGATGGGGAGATTGTTGAATATCCACCTCATATTATGAAGGATAAATCCAAATCGAATTTTGCTACTTAAGTTGAATTGTCAAATACAAGTTTCTAGTATCGTCAAGATTTTTTTTCATACATAGAATTTGAAAGTGGTAGAATAAAGATACAATTTAATAAAATTGTGTCTTGATACATTGAATTATGAATGACGGCAGAATGAAGAGATTTATTGGATAATCTTAGTTGTTAATTAGTTGGATTTGGAAGGATAAACCATGAAATTGTTGGAATTATCATCCACCGCATCAGTTGGACAAAGCAAAATTGAAATTGAGTTCTTGAAATTTGACCAAAGTATCAAAGAAATTCAACAGCCATTTGCCATCTATACATATGCATGAAAGTTTTGCATAAGGTCGGATTACAATCTAGTGCCTCTACGAGAAGAAAAACTATAGAGAGAGTCTTGTAAATTCTAGGTGTCTCTACTTGAGAGAAGTAGAGAGAACAAGTGAGGAAATTCTACATTTGTGTAGGAAAAAAATAGAGATTAGATAGATTTAGTCATCTAGTTAGCTAAGAAAAATAGATATTTTCTTGAGGCCGTTGTGTCATTTGTAAAGCCTCTTTTTGTTAGAAAAAGATAAGAATCCTGTAACCCATTTGTGGATATTAATACAGTCTTGGTTCTTGATATTCAATTTTGCTTTGTCTAACTAATGGCGGTATATGATAATTCTAGCAATTTCGTGATTTATCCTCGTAAATTCAACTAATAAACAACTAAGTGACTGTTTGATTCAATTTATGGTAGTTGATTCATAAAGAGGTGAAATGAATGGTGTAGATTTAATAGAAGTTTGAAATTTGTGGTTATAAATGAGTAGTAGTCAAATTAGTCGTAGGTGGGATTATAATGTATTTTGATAAAAAAGATCAAACAGGGGCTAAGATTATCCATTGAATCTCTTCATTCTGCCGCCATTTATAATTCAATGTATCAAGACACAATTTCATCGAATTGTATCTTCATTCTACCACTTAATTCCATGTATGAAGAGACAATCTTGGTAATACTAGAAACTTGTATGTGACAATTCAACTCAAGCAGCAAAATTCGATTTAGATTTGTCCTCCATAATATGATGTAGATATTCAACAATTTCCCCCTCCGCCTCATATCGTGGGCTGTAACAATTATACTTTTTGCTTGCAAGTTTCGAGCTTGTCTTTAGGCAAAGATTTCATCAACATGTCCAATTCGTTCTCATCAGCATGAATTTTCTCTAACTTCAATTAGTTGTCTTCAAGTACATCATGAATCCAGTGGTACCTAAAATTAATATGCTTAGATCTGGAATGAAATGCTGGATTCTTGGAAAGGTGGATAGCATTTTAACTATCACAATAAACAACATACTTCTCTTACTATAATCCTAGTTCTTGAAGAAATTTCTTCATCCACAAAACTTCTTTACACGCTTTAGTTATTGCAATATATTCATCTTCTGTGATCGACAGAGCTACACATTTCTGTAACTTGGACTGCCAAGAAACAGCTCCCTCTGAAAAAGTCTATCTTGATGTGGATTTTCTTGAATCAATATCACCTGCCATATGTGCATACGTGTATCCTTCTAACACAGGTTAACTGCTGCCAAAGTCAAATACAATCTGGAAGTACATCATAGATACCTTAGTATCCATTTTACCGCTGCCCAATGTTGTTTTCAAGGATTTGAAAGAAATCGACTAACAATTCTAACAGCATGAGCAATATCTGGTCTTGTACACACCATAGCGTAGATCAAGCTGCCAACTGAAGATGCGTAGGACACGTTTTTCATTTCTTCATTTTCTTTCTCAGTTGTAGGACATTGTTTCGTTGTCAGCTTGACATGTCCTGCAAGTGGAGAAGAAACAGGTTTTGCCTTACTCATGTTGAACCTTTCTAGAACTTTTTCAATATAGTGTTCTTAAGATAGCCGCAGCTTCCTGTTCTTCCTATCTCGGGATATCTTCATGTCGAAAATTTTCTTTGCCGATCATAAGTTTTTCATTGCGAAAGACTTGCTTAACTCCTCTTTAAGAGCTTGTTTGATGCTCTTTATTTTATCGATCTTATAATTTTACCTAACACTGATTTGACATTTGATTTGATAACTATTCAATTATAACTACATATTTTTCACCTTTTTACATTCACAATACATATTTTATCCCTCTCCTCATTATAAATTCTCTACATTTTTGACAAATAAATAAAGAGCATCAAACAAGATCTAAGTTTAGCGATCTTATTGACATCTTGGCCGACGATCAACATATCGTCTACATATAGGAGGAGAATAATATAACTATCATTTGCAAATTTCTTTATGAACAAACAGTGGTCTAATGCCGTTCTTTTGTATCCCTAGCTATCCATAAAGTGATCAAAATTTCTATTACCACTGTCTATGAGCTTGTTTGAGTCTGTTTAAACTTTTTTTAAGTTTACAAACAAGATGCTCTTTTCCTTTGACTTTGAATTCATTTAGCTGCTCCATATAGATTTCTTCTTTCAAGTCACCATATAGGAAGGCTTTTTTCACATCTAGTTATTCAATTTCCAAATTCAAGCGGGCCGCATGAGCGGGAAAAATTCTAATGGACGACATTTTCACTACAAGTTAAAATATTTCTTCAAAGTCAATTCCTTTTTTCTGACCAAATCCTTTCTCAACCAGTCTGGTTTTATATCTTGGTTAGCTATTGTTTTCAGTTTTCACCTTATAAACCCATTTATTCTTAAGAACTATCTTGCCATTTGGCAGTTTTGCCAATTTATAAGTGTAGTTCTCATGCAAGGATTTCATCTCTTCTTGCATGGTTTCAAGCCATTTCTTCTTCTGTTCATGTAATATGGCTTCTTCATAGGATTCAGGTTCTCCCCCATCAACAGGCATCTTGTACAGATCGGTAGAGTACTTGAAGGTTGTCTAATTCTACTAGATTTTCTCTTCTATATCTCCACTGGTGGTTCTGAAGGTTCTTACTCAACTTCTTCAGTTTGATCACCACTAACTGCATCATCATCGATGTCTTCTGGATCTTTTACCACATCTCCTCATGATTAATATGCTCGGCGTGTGGTGAGATTGGAGTAGGATTCCTTTGATCTTCTACTATGTCTCCCTCACGATCAATATATTCAACATATGGAGGGATTTGAGTAGGAATTTCTTCAGAGGATTTTTGTTTCTCAATTTTGTTAGTATCATTGACAAATTGATCTTCGAGAAACATCACATCTATGCTTCCAATCAACTTTTTCTTTATTGGATCCTAGAGCCTGTACCCGAATTTTTCATGACCATAACATAAGAAAATGCACTTCTTTGCTTTGTCATCAAGCTTGGATTTTTCATCTTTAGTAATATGAACAAAATCTTGCAACCGAAAACTCTTAAACGATTATAAGAGACTTGTTTCCCTGTCTAAACCCTGTTTGGAATATCTCCATAAAGAGCAGCTGTATGGGATAGATTTATCAGGTCGGTTGCAGTTCTCAATGCTTCTGCCTAGAAGCATTTAGGTAGTTTCGCATGAGATAACATACACCGCATCCTTTCTTCAATTGTCCTATTCATTTTCTCTGCTACACCATTATATTGAGGTGTCTTTGATGGAGTTTCTCAAGTTTGATCACATGATCCTTGTAGTAGCTTTCAAAAGGGCCTCTATATTCACCACCATTGTCAGATCCATAACCTTCAGTTACTTCCCCGTTTTCCTCTCAAACTTGACATGTAATTCTTTGAATACATATCTTTGTACTTCAAGAGGAATGTCCAAACTTTTCTAAAATGGTCATTAATGAAAGTCACAAAATACAATGCGCCTCCAAGAAATTTTGCTTGCATTAAACATATGTTAGTATATATCAGATCAAGTATGCTTAGCTTTCTTGACGGCGGGTACATATGAAATGCAATTCTGTGTTTTTCCAGCTATACAATCAACACAATTCTTAAGTTGTATACCTTTCAGATTAGGTATAAGTTGCTTCTTAGCAAGAAGTTGTAGACTTTTCTTGTTGATGTGGCCAAGTCTTTTATGCCGAAGACTGATATCATCACCACTTTAGACCATATTGATATCTCATTTAAATGGCTTGACTTGCATATCATGGAGTCTGTTGTTTAATCGATTTCCTCTTACAACCACAAGAGAACTCTTTGTGAGCTTCCATTTTCCTCCACCAAATTGATTGTAAAAACCTTCTTCGTCAAGTTGCGTTGTAGAAATCAAATTGAGACGCATATCTGGAACATGTCTCACATTTTTGAGCATTAATTTGCTTCCAAGATTAGTCTCCAAGCATATATCACCAATACCCACGATCTTTGAAGGGCTGGAATTACCCATCTTGACAATTCCAAAATTGCCAACAATATAAGATGTAAGAAACTCGCCATGACAAATAACATGAAAGGAGGCTCCAAAATCAATGAACCAATCATTGTCTTGACGAACAAGATTGATATACTCTTCATTGAGAATTACGCCAATATCGCCTTCAGCGGCAAATGTATTGATATGTCCATCTACTTTTCCTCCATTTTGCTCTTTTCCATATTCTACATTCACTTTTCTTGCGGTCGAATTTGTTACAGTGGTAACACCTGATATTCTTTCTCGATTTGGATTTTCCTCTAGAAGAATCTCTGTTCTTGTGGTCATTTGCGTTCTAGTTTTACTTCTCCTACTATTGTTATGTCCTTGAGTAACAAGAACTTCAGAAAAAGATTCTCCTCTTTCCTTTCTTCTGGCTTCTTCATTAAGAAGGCCATCTTTAAGCATATCCATGGTTAGTTTTCCATCCGGAGCTGAATTACTTAGTGATACCATGAGCGTATCCCAACTATCTAATAACACGCTAAGCAATAATAACGTTTGCTTCTCGTCTTCAAGCGTCATTTTCATGGTAGTTAATTGATTGGCTAACCCTTGGAACTCGCTAGTATACTCAGTCATACTACGTCCTTCCCTATACTTCAAGTTCACAGCTGTCTGATTATCATGGCTTTGTTCCTGGATTTTTTTCTTCTCGTAGAAAGCTTCCAACTTTTTACATATAGCATCTACTTTGGTTTCTTCAACTATATGATGAAAAATATTGTGATCGACCCATTGTTTGATTGTGGCTGCAGATTTCATATATTGTATCTCCTATTCCTCGTCGGTGAACTTTTCTGACGTTGTTGCATCTTTTATTGGCCGAAACAGGTATTTACAATAAAGCAAATGATGTATTCTCTGTTTTCAAATGAAATAATTTGAAGAATTCAATTTGATAATCCCAAATGAATTCTCATTCATTTTGACACACAAGAACTTGGCCTAGAACCTTGGCTCAACTTGGGTGGCTCAACCTAACGCTTTGTTTCCAGTTGTTAGGATAAACACGTTAACGCAGCGGGATAGTTTTTCCCTCTTTGTATGATAAAATGTGATATAGACAAAGTCGAGAATCAATACTAAATTGATATTCACAAATGGGTTACACAGATTCTTCTCTTCTTTTAACAAAAGGAGGCTTTACAAATGATACAACGATCTCAAGAAAATAAATATTTTGTTGGCCAACTAGAGGACTAAATCTCTCTAATCTATATTTTTCTTTCTATATAAATGTAGAGTTTTCTCACTTTTTCTCTCTACTCTCAAGTAGAGGCACTCAGAATTTAGAAGACTCTCTCTACGGTGTTTCTCTTGTAAAGACGCTAAACTCGTAACTTGACCTTATGCAAAACTTTCATCCATATGTAAATGGCAAATGACTAGTTGAATTTTTTTGAAACTTTGGTCAAAGTTCAAGAAATAAATTTCAATTTTGTTTTGTCCAACCAATGGCGGTGGATGATAATTCCAGCAATTTCATGATTTATCTTTGCAAATCCAACTAGTTAACAACTAAGATTATCCAAAGAATCTCTTCATTCTGCCGCCATTCATAATTCAATGTATCAAGATACAATTTCATCATTTTGTATTTTCATTCTACCACCTTCCAAATTCTATGTATGAAGAAATAATCTTGGCAATACTAGAAACTTGTATTTGACAATTCAACTTAAGTAGCAAAATTCGATTTAGATTTGTCCTCCATAATATGATGTGGATATTCAACAATCTACAGTTATTTGACGAAGTGCAGTGATTAAGAGATCATACTGTTTCTTTTGTCATTCTTCTTTGATGGATGCATTTGAAAGAATTTATTAAGGTGAGGAATGCCGTTTGAATCATAATGACGGGTGTGTCATTTGCTAGACATGATGCGGACAATGAGTCATGATATATTATCCTTTTTCGTTGTTATTCTTTGGATTTAAGTAAGGATATTTGGAAGAATTTACTCACTGCTCAAGTTAATTGGTTGTCTTCTTAATTCTTGTTATGGTTCTTTTTCCAGGAAAATTAGATTTGAAGCTCTGCAGACTGAATCAGGTAGGAAGCTGTTAAGGAGATCCGGTAGAGCTCCTGATGATATTTCAAGTGTTGTGCTCGTTGAAAAAGACAGGTATCGTGCCATTGTTAAATTTGAAATTTGTAAAGGGAAAAGCTATTTGTAAATTCTGTGGAAAGTGGTTTCGAAAACGGTTCCTGCCAATTTTATTTTTCAGTACAATGAAACTCTCCCTTTATATAAAAGTAGGATAACTACTCAAAGATGGATTCTTGATGAATTTAGATTTTTATTTATTTTTATTTTTTTGTGGAAACAAAGTATTACTGATGATGATTACAAAGTAAAACATTTGGTCCTTAATAAACTTGCAAAGATATTTATAAGACTGCTCTTAGATGAAGTTCAAGAAGCTAAATCCTTTCTCTTAACAAACTGTAGTTGGCCACATGGCACCATTTTGCCATTTTGCTCTGAATTCATTGCTACAGATATTGGTAGATCACAAAACTAGGAATCTAAATCTAGAAACAAATAACTTCTCACCAGTAAATATATAATTAAAGTGAAACCAACAGCTAGCACCCTGCATATTGGCCATAGACATTAACCGTCCTAAAATCAAACGTTTTCGACTATAGACATGAGGAATCATTATTTTTGAACAACCTGATGGTTAAATTTTATAAAACAAAGCAAAAAGTTCATTGAGATACTTCAAAATAAGAACTGTAATGCCTATTCCTTGAATCTAATTACTAATAGAAGTATATCTCAAGCTTGAATTTTCAAGCTAGAATACTTCACAAAACGAGTTTGTTTGGTGTCTCTTTTACATTATAATGCGTTATGAAATGTTGTTAGATTGCCACATAAATGCTAATTTGTATATCAATTGAAGGTACAGAAGAAAAATCAATGAAACATAAAAGTTAAACTTATATATCAATTGAAGATACAAAAGAAAACTCAATTTAAATTAAGCACCTTTCTGCAAATTTATTTGTCGGGATTGTTCCAAAAATCCTATCTTGCATAAGAAAATTCACTAAGCATGCCAACCAATTTAAAAGCTGTTGATGTCAATATTATTTAGAAGACTCTCTGATGATCATCTTTGGAGCTTGTTTGCAGGTCTTACATCAAGTCAGAAGCCGTCTTGAAGATTATGGAATACATAGACTTACCCTTTCCGCAGCTGGCCTTTTTTCTACAGTTCATACCACTGTAAGTCAAGCACTTTGTTTGCTATTCAGTAATGGGCAAGGTGTCATAGCAAACATGATTTCATTCTCATCTTTATCTTTGCAGATTTATAAGGGACTTTGTGTATGAGAACATAGCAGACAACCGTTACGATTTCTTTGGACGCTCAGATTCATGTGAAATATAACGTCTTATATAGAAGTTGAGGGGCAAGGAATTTCTTCTCGTAAGTAAATATTTCTGTATATTTACACTTGGCCACATACGTCTTAACAATAGAAACATTATAGTTCCTGAAAATGGCAAGAATAGGTAACTTACTGAATGATGTAGAAGAAAAAGAAAGGTTATCAAAGAAGTTCATATGGTTCCTTTCTAATAGAGTCTCATGTTACTACCATTGTTAATTCATTAAGTTTGTCATGTTTATATGGACGGGGTTTCCACAATCTTGTGTTTCTAGTACTTACAAGTTGGAGCAGAATATGCAATACTTCTTCGAGGCTGTTTTGAGATTATATATTTCTGTTTTTCTTGCTTTAGAACCAATTTAAATATTAATGAATAATTGCATTTGTTTTGTTAATACATAATGTTTCAATTCTAAAATGAAAATAAAATCTGGAGCACCGTCTTTTATTGAACAAAACAAACCTTTTTTTTTTTTTTTTGGCTTGTAGTATTGTTTTCATGCAAGCGTGAAGTATAACCTACATAGTGATTTATGTTTAAAAATATTGAACATTTTCACTTTCCTTGACAATTTACTTGTGTCCCATGAGAAATTACATAATGCATTGATAAGGTGGCATATTTTGTGAATCGACCGACAGGTATGTTGATTTAATTGTCCATGTTAATATTTGTGCAAGGAACTGTATTGCTACAAGTGAAGTTTTTCATGGCATTCTTGCAAATAGATGTTCCTCGTATTCTACTGTGTGTTGCATCACTACCTCTCACAACTGATTTCTATTAAGGATTAAGAGGGAAAAAAAGGTAGTAGAAGAAGAATAACACAAATTAGTCAATAATTATAGCTTGTACTCTTTGCTGTTTTTTTTTTTTTTTTTTAGCTAGACTGCTTTTAGTTGTCAAGTTAAAAAACGGGAATATTAGTGGACGAATTTTTCTGAGGAACCGACCTTAGTAAGGAGCTCACATCATAGGAAACTACAATGCGGGGTTCATTAACAAGGAGTCCGCGCTTGTTCCTTTGAAAAATTCTTAAGTGAATAAGGTAAATATACTTTTACATGAATTTTCATACAATCCATGTGTGCCATCGTAACACTACTCAATTGAACGTGCTCTACTTTCTAAAAAGTACTACCTCCATTCTAAAAAAAGGGGTCCAATTTTCCTTTTTGTCTGTTTCAAAATATGGTCAAGTTTCTTTTTTAAAAAGAAGTTGAAATATTAGTTTTCTTATATGTCTCTATTTAATGTGTATAATTATTAAAAAAATAGAATTATTAAAGTGAAATAATTAATAAATGAAACAGTATAATGGGGAAATGATATTAAAAGTTAATTAAATGAACTTTTCTTAATCTATGTAAAATAATAAAAAAAAAAGAATAAGACCAATTTTTTGGGATGGAGGTAGTAGATAAAATAAGAATGCTGCAATTACGGTTAAAAAAAAAAAATTTGATATACCCTTGTGAGGTTATTTTGAAAATATTCTTTCATGCCCACGGTTGAAATGAGTCTTACCTTTTTCAATCAACCGTCTTAAGGCTACATTCAAATTTTTGTAGTTATGGTACTTGTAAATTAACGAATTTCATTGCTTTAATCTATTGAATTCCCAAATATGCCCCATCAACATCAGAAACTCAAAGAAAATCTTATAAAACCTTTTTCTTTATCACAACCCATGTCAGTAAAAATTCAAGATCTGCTTGAGCATGAATTACATTAGTCTTGTTCTAGTACCATATATATAATACTATATAGTGTCATACATAAGAAACCACAACCATATGGTACGTCTCGATGCACGCCACACGACATGGTCATATGACACTATTTGGTGTCGTACATTTGGCGCTATATTATTATTATGCATTTTCATGGCTGAATGATTAGAAACATACCTTATTGGGTTGCTAGGACCACATGCAACCTCGGTTATCATCACGTCTGAAGTACTTCCGTTGATGGCAACACAGTCGTACCCTTTTACGATAGAATAATAAATCATCATCGAGAAAACTACATGTACTAGAATGGTTAACAAAATAGAGTAGTGAAGAATGGCATTTACCAGTTTCCTTTGTGCAGTTATTAATGTGAATGCCGGTGGAGTGACTAATGTCAATTCCATTAGTTTTGGGACTGTCCCGAACGGGCAGTTATATGAAGTTTTGAGATTTCTACCCCCATGGCATTCATCTATTGAAACATGACTAATCTGGCTGTTTATTGTGGAATATTGTTTAAATTGAGATGAGTGTTTGATTGAGATTATACGAGTATAAGGTGAAATGAGATCAAATATGGAAGAAGCAAAAAGAAGGGGAAAAAAGTTAAACTAACTCTGCGGCCGCACAGTTTTATAGAAACAGAGAAGCAAATATTGCAATGTGCAACACGGTCTTTTTCCTTTTGAATTTTATGACGTCTCTTCATGAAATATTGTGCTGCTTCATTTCAACTTGATGCCTATTCGAGCTTAAACAAGTCTAACATATAATCAAACATCAAAAACATTCGCCGCTATTACAAATTTAATTGTTTTAATTCTTGGAAAATTAAATCTAACCAGTCCATATGCGCATATAATTAGTCACCGCTATCACAAATCTATATTCTACTCACATGTCTCCACATCTCCTACTTAGTTAAAAAATTATCCCAATCGATGGATAAACCGACTGAAACTCACAAGAGTACTACCGTAAAACATATTCCTTGATACCTGAAATCAACACTTCATCACGGCCTATTCCTCAAAAAACCGCACAACTCATCTCTTTCCATTCCACTAATGCAAATTGGGTTGGAAATCCTGACAGATCGAACCTGCACTCACTTCAGCGCACATTCTTTACCTTGGTGGCAATGCCATATCGTGTTGTCCACTAATTAATGCTTCATTTTCAGTCTCCTATATTTCAACAAATGGACCTGTTTGCTGATGTTCTTACTAAACCACTTTCTCATTCCACATTTCAAAAAATTAGACCCAAGATGGGAATCTCCGACGATAGTTCCATCTTGTGGGTAGTGGCGGAGCCAGGATATTAATCTTGCCAGGGTTGGAAGGGGGTGCAGCCCCCTTCCCCGGGTGCTGCCCCCGGAAATTTTTTTTTATGCTATAAATTTTTTTAAATGAAATTGTACTAGTAATGTTAGATGAAGGAAAAAAAGGAACCATACTTAATACTTTTCCCTCCATGATCGTCTTTCGATTTCTCTTAGATCCTTTTGATTTTGAAATTGGGTCGTTGGTTTTTCCCTTTCTCTCAGCAAAGTATACGACTGTTTTCAATGGAGTGGAATTGAAATTGGGCAATTGGGTTGGGGTTTACATATCTAAGAATGCAATAACTTGGGTATATTGATGTGGGCAGAAGTTAAAGTAAATAACTAACTAATTGGGCTTCTTAATTAATTAGAAATGGGTTTCAGTAATTAGTCTATTGGTATTGGGCCTTTTTTAATCTTCTTTTTATTACATGACTCAACGGCCCAAGATGCTTATTCTTCTTCACCCGTTTCAACTGCAATTTTTGTTGCGGCGCTGCCATATTCTGAAATTTTCAGCGATTTGAAAAAGAAAAAATTGAAGTATCAAAAGTTTTACAGGGGCAACCAGCAATACGACGATTGATTTTGCAGGGGCGATCGCCCCCATGCCCCCCTCGCTCCGCCCCTGCTTGTGGGGGCATGTTAAGCATTTGTAAGGTGACTGAAAGTGAAGAATCTGCTGTTCAAAAGGAGTTCAAGGCACTGCACACTAATCCTTCTTCAAATCAACGCCAAAGCATCTGCAGTTTCTATGACACTTTTTGGAGACAAACTACACCATCTACAGAGTTAGAAGTTGTCCAGATTAGTCTATGAGTTGTAATGCAATTCTTTTAAAGAACATAATAAATACATTTATTTGTATTTGTAGCAGAAGTCAAACACTTTGTATATAAATATGTGCTTGAACATTCAATGATATTATCACATTTTTTTCGTGAATAATTTTTTCATCACTAGGTAGTTACTAAACATGTTTTTGGCTACGATAAAAGTATTTATAATTTATGAGTAATATTTTGAATTTTTTTGACAGTGTTGAGCCTTGTATGCGAATGAAGTAATTATAATATTTCTTGAGGGTCAATTTCTCGGATGGATTTTGTTCCAGCTGTTTCACGTCTCAAGAGAAAAATTTATATATGACAATGATCTACCCTCCCCCCTGTTTTTGTTAAGGGATAAATTTCACATTGAAAAATTATAAAATAAATAACCAAAATAAAATTACTTGGGTTACTCCTTTTGATAAGCTTAACCCTTGAAGATGGAAATCCAAGTTTTAATATGGTATTAGAGCCCGTTTAATTCAAACAAACAATTCAATCTGGTTAAGAGTCAAATTAGTACATGAATTCCAAGATTTGTCTGAATGACCCAGCATCTTGAGGGGATGTTAAGAGATAAATCCCAAGTGTACAAAATAAATAACGTAAAATTGCTTAACCTATAAAATCCCAAGATTAAACTAATTCCAGGAAAACCAGCTGCAAAGAGGGTAAAGAATGCATCAACGTCGAATGCTTGTTCATTACGTGACGTTTGTTACGTGAACGCGTTTTTCTCCTTGACGGATCGTTCATTAAACACGCATCTGGGAGTTGATTAAAAAACCCAAGAATTGTCTTAAGTTTGTGGTTCGATTGTTATGGGAACATATCAGTGATTGATGGTTCGTTCCATGAACGCATCAACATTGAAGGCTCGTTCGTTACGTGAACGCATCAATGTTTGATGGTTCGTTCATTATGTTAACGCGTTTTTCTCCTTGACGAATCATTCATTCAAAACGAATATGGGAGTTGTTTAAAAAAACCAAGAAGCGTTTTAAGTTGGTAATTCATTCGTTATGGGAACGCATCAGTGATTGACGATTATTTTCGTGCATGCGCCAATGTTGTAGGCTCATTCGTTATGTGAATGCATCAGTGCTTGATGATTCATTTGTTACGTGAGCGTGTTTTTTCTCCTTGACGGATCATTCATTCAAAATATGTCTGGGAGTTGTTTAAAAAAACCAAGAGGTGTTTTTAATTTGGTTGTTCGTTCATTACGGGAACGCATCAGTGATTGACGGTTATTTCCGTTGATGCATCAACGTTGAAGGCTCATTCGTTACGTGAACGCATCAATGCTTGGTGGTTCATTCGTTCATTCTTCAAAGCATTGTTTTGAGCTGATGGTTTGTTTCACACAAGTTTAGAGGTTGCTCATTTGATGGTTGTTGGGTCGTTTCCCCAAACACCACAGTTCGTTCATAAGAGTTTCTGCGATTTCTCACAGTGATTGTTTCTAAGCAAAAGCGAGTTCATTGACTAAGGATCATTTTAGTGAGCGATAAAATTCCAAAATGTTATCACATAAAACCTTGATGGAGTTTTAAGGAGAAGTACCAGACATGATGGCATCTTCAAAAGTAAAAAGATTTTATAGTTTGCAGTAGAGATGGAATGATGTCTGCTTTAGTGTTGTCATTCTCATCCACTCCCACGTAGCGTAGAATATGTTGACTTAATATGCCTTTCAGCATGGAGATGGGATTTCATTCATTTTCTTGCAAGGTACCATTTATCCGTCTGTAAGGGCTTCGTTCACTTGCAAGGGTCATGTTCACTTACTATTGTAAGGGTATCGTTCATTCGAGAGATTACGATCACTCACTGTCGCGGATGGCTTTCTTGGATCCTTGTTACCCGTTCATATACTAACATGAATGGGGCACTAAAGTTTTTAAGCTGTTAATTCATTCGTAGTCAGATCAATTGATACGAGTTGTGGGTCACGTCCTCAAAATTGTGTTGTAGTAACCGTCTTCAACTCCCACTACCCTGAGAGTGTAATCGTGATAACCGCCCATTAAGTGGTAACCACCCACTAATCATCTATAAAAAAGTATGAGATAATTTATTTGATAGATTCATTGTTCTCTTCCAATAGATATATGGCACTCTTTGCTATAGAGTGTACTAAATTTTTCTCACACTAGAGTGGAATCGGAGAGATTTCAGTCCATCTGTTTCAGGTCTTGAAGCTGTTTTGAAGGCGAGAGCACTCGTTTGTTCGTTCATTTCATTCGTTCATTCATGTCCATTCATTTGGATCAGTGCCTAAATTTAATCATTGTTGATTAATTTTTTTTGAAAAAGTCATCTATATAGGCATTATTTTAGGTGAACCATTTTGTTCTTTTCGTTGTCCTTGACAGAATTTGATATGATGCCATCGAGCAGGATAGAGGGCCACATCCTCAGCCCATGTTGGAATAACTACCCTCAACCCCCATTATCTCTAGAAGTGGACTCATAGAAACTACCCACTGAGGATGTAAAAAGGATAAGCAATATTGTATATGTACGGATGAATTTGTGCTAATGGGGTTTAGATACAGTTTTGTTATTATTATTCCTAGACAAAAAGAATACATTAACTTTCTCTCACACTGGAGTGGGATCGGAGAGATCCCTGCCCATTTTTTTTAGGTTATAGAGTTGCAGAAGCAAGAGAAATGATCTGTCCGCTTTATCTGGTTCGACTTTGGGATCAATTGGTGCCATCTGTGGGAAATATTCAAGCCATGTCTCGAACTAGTGGGCCCAGCTGCGCTCTGGCTGATCGTACCTCCCCAGAGAAACTGGCTACTCTCGCCTCCATTACGCCAGAGTAATTTGTTGAATTGCAGGCCCAAGTTCAAAACTTGGTAAATTTGCTTCAGGCGAACCAAAATGTTCCAGCACCACCGCTACCAACTGAGCCTTCCATTCGCCAAAGTGAACCTGAACCATCCCACACCCATGAAAGGTCCGTACCAGCAGTGGACTTAGTATCCCGAACTGTTCAAATGACCATGCTGACTCCTAATGACCTTGAAGACAGCATCAACACTTTAGTGAACTGGAAGGTAGATGATGCTATGGACTGCGAGAAGGGAAAGTAGCCAGTGTTAACTAAGACTGACCCGTTTGTTGAGGAGATCATGCAGTGCTCTTCCCAATGCACTTCAAGATGCCTTCAATCGAGATGTATGATGGGACAACGGATCTAATTGACCATATGTAGTCTTTTCGGGATTTGACGTGGTTGCATGGGTTCTGGGATGCCATGGCATATCGAGCTTTCTCCACTACATTAAGGAAAGAGGCCCGTGACTGGTATGATACACTTCCTCCTCGTTCAATTACTTCATTCAGCAAGTTCGCAATGAAGTTTGCCTCTTTCTTTGGTAGTAGCACTAGGCAGAAGAAGACGGCTCTTGGTTTGATGAAGGTCATCCAAGGTAAGGATGAATCACTGCGCGATTATATCACCCGGTTCAATCATACAGCCCTTGGGCTAAAGGACCTGTAGATGTCTTCAGTGGTCTGCCTTGGTGAACGGTCTGGAAAATCACGCCTTTTGGGTGTCTTTATCAAAGCGCACGCCTAAGAGCATGACGGATATGTCGATCAGAAGTGAAAAGTATATTAACTGCGAAGAGTAGGCTTGGGCATCGGGTCGGTCGGGCTGATTTTGGCCCTAACCCGAGCCCAACCTGACTTTAAATCATGTTGCATATTGCTAAACTGAGACCGGCCCGATGAACCCATCAACACGAACCAAACCGACCCACAATGGGTCTGTTTGGGTCAGGTCAGGTTTCGGGTTTTGGACCTTTTTTTTTTTAAAACTTAAAAGTTGGCCCAAGTTTTTTAAGTCCAATATTAGGGCACAGTTTTATTACTTTAATAGGAGAAAGAGGTAGTTGAGCTTAGGGTTTCAAACTAGTTTCAGACACAAGAGAGAGCAAGAGAGACGACTGAGGCAGTGGCGGCTGGGGTAGAGGTGTCGGACCACCACTAAAACCTCTTTGCGATTTTTTTTGGTGAGAGATTGAGAGATGATGTGTATGGAGTTAAAAAGAGGTTGTATTGTGTTAGTAAATTTGTATTATTGGGTATTCTTTGTGCATTTTATCACCTTACTTGAGAGATCCATACAATATTACTAGGTATTCTCTGTAAATTTCATTGCTTGCTTGAGAGATGATGTGAATGGAGTTTTAAGAGAGAGAGAGAGAGAGATATGTGTATGGGGTTAAGTTGTGACTTGCATGTTTTCAAGAAGAAGAAGAAGCAAAAAAAACGGTTAAATTGGTTTAACCAAACCGGATACGTCCGGTTCGGTTAAACAGGTTTAACCGAACTGGATACAGTTAAACCTGCAGACTAAACCAGACTGACTTTGTTCGACCGCCTACAGCCCACAGACCAGCTCGAAAATGTCAAAAACTGAACTGAATGGACCTGAACCGGTTCGGGCAGATTTGGTTTACCGTTCATCGGTTATTATGTCCACCCTTAGCGAAGAGACGATGGGAGTCACCAGATCACTTCGTGATAACATTTTGGTAGAAACGAGTAAATGTCGGGCTGATTTAGATGATTATAAGCATAAGTATCACAAACTGAGTCATGATTCCTTCGAGGACTGAACGTAGAATGTGTGAAGGCATATTTCCAATAGGTTGTTTGTGTTAGTATTAGATTTGCTTCAAGATCTTAGCCATGTAAATAGTCTTTATTTGTTGATGAAATGAAAATGATCGGGGCATTGAATGATGAGAGTGCTACTCAGCAAGCTTCACGATTTGTTAATCAGTCACACGAGTCTCCCAGAGTTATTCACTTTTTAAATTGATGGTTCATTTACTCCGTGAATGCATCAAGATGATGGTTCGTTTGTTACGTGAACGCATCAGTTATTGATGGTTCGTTCATTACGTGAATACGTCTTATCCTTGATGGATCACACGTTTAAAGCACGTCAAGGAGTTGGTGTTTGAAAGCCAAGGGTTCGTTCACTTATCCAGGAATAATAATAACAAAATTGTATCTAAACCCCATCAGCACAAATTCATCCGTACATATACAATATTGCTTACCCTTTTCACATGCTTAGTTGGTAGTTTCCATGAGTCCACTTCTAGAGATAATGGGGGTTAAGGGTAGTTATTCCAACATGGGTTAAGGACTTGGCCCACTATCCCACTCGGTAGCATCATGTCCCTCGCTGAAAGTGTTAAAAGTGGAGTGAGTAATAGGTTCAAACACGGACTCGGAACAAGTAAACCCATGTTGAATGATCTAACCAGCAACTCCCTTGCGAAAGAACAAGTCAAACTACTAGAATCTTGAAGGCCCCCTTCATGCTAATGCATGAAGGGGTAGTGAGGTCCTAAGTAGACCATCTAGGACGGTAAATGAACGCGACCCTTCCAAGTGAACGAAGCGCTTATGGATGAAAGGTGAACCCGCGAACGAATGCAACCTTGTCTTGAGTAATCCTTTTGAGACAAAGCAAACATGACCCTTCCAAGGGAATGAAGCCCTTATGGTTGAAATGTGAACCCGTAAACGAACGCTATCTTGTCTCGAGTAATCCTTTTGAGACAAAGTGAACGCGACCCTTCCAAGTGAACGAAGCCCTTATGGATGAAAGATGAACCTGCAGACGAACGCAACCTTGTCTCAAATAATCCTTTTAAGACAAAGCGAACGCAACCCTTCCAAATGAGTGATGCCTTTATGATAGTAAGTGAACATGATGCGTTTACAGAATACACGAACCATCAACTTAAAGCAACTGTTGGCTTTTAAACACCAACTCTTTGACTCGCTTTGAACGTACTATCCATCAAGGACAAGATGCGTTGACGTAATGAACGAACCATCAACCACTGATGCGTTCACGTAATGAACGAACCGTTATCTTTATGAGTTCACGGAGTAAATGAACCATCAACTTGAAACAATCATTGGCTTTTAAACACCAACTCCTTGACACGCTTTGAACGTGTGATCCATCAAGGACAAGATGCATTCACATAACAAATGAGCCATCAATCACTGATGCGTTTACGTAACGAACGAACCGTTATCTTGATGCGTTCACGGAGTGAATGAACCATCAAGTTGTAAACGCATCAAGATAACGGTTCGTTCGTTACGTAAACACATCAGTGATTGATGGCTCATTTGTTATGTGAATGCATCTTGTCCTTGATGGATCGCACGTTCAAAGCGTGTCAAGGAGTTGGTGTTTAAAAGCCAATGATTGTTTCAAGTTGATGGTTCATTTACTCCGTGAACTCATAAAGATGACGGTTCGTTCATTACGTGAACGCATCAGTGGTTGATGGTTCGTTCATTACGTCAACGCATCTTGTCCTTGATGGATAGTACGTTCAAAGCGAGTCAAAGAGTTGGTGTTTAAAAGCCAACAGTTGCTTTAAGTTGATGGTTCGTGTATTCTGTAAACGCATCATGTTCACTTACTATCATAAAGGCATCACTCATTTGGAAGGGTTGCGTTCGCTTTGTCT
>CAVNYN010238471.1:0-21000 GCA_963692815.1 Nyctanthes arbor-tristis | reverse complement strand
TCTTCTATATCACGCATCATTTCATCAATCCGGCCGTTCTGGACATTATCATTATCTTTTCACACACTTAATCAAATTTCTTTTCATTATTTCGTTATTATAAAAATTTATTTGTTTATCAATACTTGTAATTATACATACTCATTTGCCTCACAAATTTAATAATGGAATCATTACATTATTTGATTTTATTTTTTTATTTCTATATCAATACTTTTCGACCCATTCATAATATTGAAATTTAATAAAAGAACTATTACATTAGTATTTGCCCTCCTTAAAGTATTATAGCTCATGCCACAATCATTCTACGTTCCTCTATTACATCACAAATTTAATCAAATAATTTTTAAATTATTTAAATATGGGAAGTAATTTTTGAAATGTGATTCAAGGCTGAAAATGAGTCTACCAGTACTCTTGAAATGGGATTTTAAGGAGTGAATTTGGGTTGGAAATAGAGAGTCAAATTTCAGGCAGATTGAAGTTCTAAAGAAAAAATTTCAGGCAAAATGTTCAATTGCTGGGATTTTTGCAAAATTGGTGGTAAAATAAAAAGAATTGGCTTTGATCCCTTACTGGGACTAGCGCCTAAGTTACAAAGGGGTGTCGGTCCCTTACAAGGACTGACGCCTAAGTTATAAATGGGCGTCAGTTGCCACCATTGTGCTAATGCACTTGGTGTGTTGGTTCTTCAATAAGAATCAACGCCTATGGTTGTAGCGTTAATTTCAATTAACCCACTGCAAATTATTTACGCGTTGTTTTTCCCAAAAACCAGCGCATATTTCCATTTTTTTGTGCAATTCTGTAGTAGTGTTTTGGCTTTCAAAGTAGTAACGGTTTTTCCCAATATGCAGGATATTTTTTAACAAAGATCGTCAGCTATTGTCATTCATGTTATGATGTAAATATTCTATGCTATGTTAAATTTTTACTTTAAAGGCATTAAATGTATTAACATTTCATTGATCTTTGTATACTATTGTTCAATTTGAACTTCAAGTGTATCTTCATTTTATTATTCTATATTATACCATTAATGTTCTTAACATTACCATATTCTTATATACATTTATGTTTGATCCTAACTAATCTTTTACTTTGAAAAGTATTAGCTATGAATTCTAATTCTAATTAGCATATTTATTATTGCTTGAAAATTTTGTATAATATATTTTTCTAACTTAATTTACGATATCTGATTTAATCTTTCTGTATATGACTTTTTATAATTTCATTATTTTTCTCTGTCTCCCCTTGCAGCGCTCTTGTGAGAAAACTAGTTCTAGGTAATTGAATTCCCTAGAATTAATTTGAATGGGAAATGTCAATGACATGTGTTTGATTAGCTTGATTTTTCACCTAAAAATAGTTGTTGTTTCTATCTTTCAGTATTTAATTGGTATTATTTTCCATAGAAACAATCTTTTTTACCAAATTTTATTATTTGATAGTCATTATTTTTTTAATAGAAATTATCAAGTTTTATGTGTAATTTGTACTTTTTTCCATGTATTTTTTTATTTGCCAAATTTTTTTATTTGTCAAAACTACGTAAGCTCCAATTTTGAGCTGAATATGTGTTTATATTTGAGACGAAAATCAAACCACGCAAATGAAAAAAAAGATAACTAATGTCAAGCTTCTGTCCTACATGATTTTTTTCATGGATGATGATATGATGAGAACGCTTAAGAATAGTTATAAAGATGGGGTATACATATAGTGAGACTTTTTGACGATTATAATATCGTAGATGGTTTACAACTTATGGTCCAATAAATAATTTTGAGGCCAGCAATTATCCAAGCAATACACTTAATAAGTTGAAGTTTATATTAAAAAAGAAATTGCAAAAAATCCAGTGAGTGATTTGTGCATGAATATGACAAAAAACAAAGTTATAAAATTCAATAGAGATCCATAATTAGAAATTTTGAAATGATTATAAGATCTTATATTCATTAACACTGGCAATAAATGTCATGTTACATAAAATCCCAAAAAAAGGAAAAAAGGAAAAGAAAATGAGAAATTCTCAATTCAAGTGCGTGTTTTCCAATTTTTTTATTTTATAAGTTAAAAAATAATCCAATATTTAAAAAAAATGAATTGTCTAGGTCTCCCAAGGGAAACATTCCAACTTTAAGAAAAATAATTCCAGTTCCCTGGAAAATGAATTGCCTACGCCTCCCATGGGAAATATTTTCCTTGTTTCCTTGAAAAATATGGTCATGTGACCTAAAGTGGGAAAACATTTTCCACGGAAATAAAAGTCAATCAAACAGTACAAAAGTGGAAATTTTAAGTGAAAACTAGCATTTTCTATTGAAAATTATGGCAATCAAACACACATTTAGAGCAATTATGAGCTATGAGTTTGCCACATAGGTGGACCGTATACTAAGGTTTATAAGGCCGGACCTTAGATTATCTCAAAAAGTCCAACGTCAATCCGGAATATCAACTTCCTTCCAAGTTGGAAGTTTCTTTAAGGCCTCATTTGAGGGTGTAATTTCTGAATGCGGTTTTTTTTTTTTCATTTTTCATTCTATTACTACAATTTAACTATCTATCTTTGCAAAAATCTATCTAGAAATTTTCAAAGAATAGAGGATATCCTGAAAGAGCAAAGCAAGGCTGCTTATAAGAGAGTTCTCTTCGTCAAAATCTTAATCAATGTATGATTTTTTTTTTTAAATATTCACTGCGTTCCAAGGGTCTTTCCACCAATATTGAAAAGAACAAGAATGAGAAATAAATAGGGATAGATGAAGTGATCCAATAGCAAGAGAGAATGAGAAAAACTTAAGTACATTGGATATACAGTGGCGGAGTCACATGGGGGGCAAGTGTGGTCACTGGCCCCCAATGGATTTTTCCTCCCTTTATCCCCCCATTTGATTAGTTTTTTCCCCTTTTACTTTAGTGGGGGAGATAGAATAAGGTAACATATCATGTAAAGACATCAAGGAAGGAAGATGAAGTTCACCATTATATAGTACTTTATCTATGAGATAATATAACAAAATTAAGTTGTATTACATAAAAAATTGTGGTAAAAAAATATTAGTACGTAATTTTTCTTATTTATTTCTGAGACAGATAAAGTAGTAACAAGAGAGTCCGAAAAAAATATATAGAGAGAGCATTCATTCTACACCTTAAATGTGATTAGAGAAAATAACTAATTCATTCGGTAATATTTTTATTATATTGTTTATTTATTATATCGGGTCTTTGGAAGAAATTTTATTCTGTTAACTTGTGCCCGCACTAAGCTTTTGGGCTGGCTCCACCACTGTGGATATATATTCTATGTGGTACATCTGACAAATAATATATATGCCTCTCGCTAGGTAAGATGTACATTTGATGTGCCTAAATTTTTTTCACCTGACACGGAAAGATGTAAATGTACATCATACATGGTACATCCTATGTCGCAAGATGCATGTGCATTATTGGTCGGTTGTACTACGTAGGATATACATCTGATATACCTAAGTTTCTCTCAGTGTTGATGTGTGGTGGGTAAAAAACTTATCTATATAATATATTAATAATATTAGACTCATTACCCTTTTGGGTTTTCCAGCCCTTTTTCACTTGTTAGAATGTGCATCTCACATCTTGACCATTTAATAATTCTCTTGAAGATCTTGACTACTTGATTTTTCATAATATATAGAATTTGGACGGGCTCCACCACTATGGATATATATTCTACATAGTACATCCGACAAATAAAACACATGCATCTCGCGACGTAAGATATAAATTTGATGTGCCTGAATTTTTTTCACCTTACATGGAAAGACGTAAATATACATCATACATGGTACACCCTATGTGGCATCCTGCTACATGAGATGTACATTTGATGTCCCTAAGTTTTTTTCATCAGACATAGAAAGATGTAAATGTACATCATACATGGTACATTCTATGTGGCAATATGCATGATTATTATTGGTCGGTTGTACCACGTAAGATATACATCTGTTGTATATAAGTTTCTCTCGGTGTTGATATGTGGTGAGTAAAAAAACTTATTTGTATTATATATATTAATTAATAATGTTAGACTCATTGCCTTTTTGGTTTTCCAACTCTTTTTCACTTGTTAAAATGGGCATCTCACATCTTGACCATTTAATAATTCTCTTTAAGATCTTGACTGTTTGATTTTTTTGGTAATATATAGACTTTATTTTGTTTTATTAGTGAAATATATTTAATTAATAATATTCCCAGGATTCCCTTCTTATTCCAAGACTAAATTCCCAGTCACTTATACGGTAAATCTTAACTCCATAATTGATTCAATCAGTTCAAACCTATATGCTATCAATATTTTTTGTTCGGAGGGGGGCAATTTAATAGTGTATACATGTTCGAAGAAACGAGCATAACTTTCACATAAGATGTTTGTTTTAAACCTATAATATATGCTTTAGGAGTGTCTCGACAGCATAGATTAACCAAGTCACTTCACCACTACTAATAATGAATTTTGGGCGTTTGAATCCATCTACTATATTTTTTTATATTTTTCTATTTTATTTTGAGCTAACATTTATGTTTTGTTCATGTTTGTTTGTCTAACTTTTACAGAGTTTATAAGCCTGTTAAGATTCAAACATTTTTACTGCTACCTTTATGTTTCATTGCATTAGATTAGAAAACACACATTGTTATTTGAGTATCAATCCAAGTTCTTTGACTTATTTTTATGTAGTTGTATATCAATTTGTCTTAATAGTTTTTCTCTTACAATGCATTGGTGAAACACTGGATTGTATGTTTTCTTTTCAGGTTTATGTTTTTTGTAAGAATGTTTACACTTCATTGAATCGATTTAATCAAATCGATTTGCGGAATATAGAAGTATTATCTTCTATCATTAATTCAGGTTATGTTCATTGGATGTAGCATTTACTACTTGCTTTGTTTAAGTTAGTATATTTATCTTCCATATTGTTGTTTTTTATTATTCATTTAGTGAATTACTATGTTCAGTGGAATTGTGCTTTTTATGGTTTTGTGTTAAGCATTTTTGCTGCATTGAAATGTGAGGTATTATCTGGTATTGGTTGCACGAGGTAAAATTATTAGTGAATATTTATGATAAGAAATTAAATGTGGTTAATTTGGTAATTTCAATTAGTTTTTGTTCCTCTTTTTGCAAACTTCGATTTGGATTAGAGTAAATTAAAAGAATAATTTGTGGGATAACAAATAAAATTGGAGGTGGTGATAAATAATTACGTAACTATTTTAGGACTTAATTGAAATAATTAACAAAAGTGAAAGACTGGGGAAAGAAAAAAGTGCAGAATAAAACTTCACTTTTATTTAATCTTTGAGATGATTTGGTGCAGTACAGATTCGTTGTATCTACCATGTTCAATATTTTGGTCCTAGCTCTAGAAAATTTTAATCCATGCAAGACTAAATCTAACAAATTTTGAGTGAATTTGCCAATGTTCAATATTAACTCAATTATCTTTCAGATCGGAAGAGCGATAATTTATTATTTATTCTCAAATTTAATATATTTTAAGAGATATGAAGGTTTAGAGTGACATTCAAAAGATGAGAAGATACATTGGAAGGCAAGGAGTTTTTAACTTTTAGCATTTTGTATTTATTTATCCATTCATGTACTTACAAGCATTTTCTAGCCTATAAAGTTCCTAGTTTGATCATATAGTGAAATATATGCTTTAATATTTTGATTATTGATGTTAGTTCTTTTGCTACTTAATAAACCTAAGACAATGATGTATTCTGCGGGATTCAGTTTTTTATCCAAAGACAAAAGCTGGTGATCATCGGATATATTGTTAGATGCCCAAGTTACAACCAACTAGATGTATTACCCGTGCAATACATGGAAAGGGAAACCATATAAGTAAAAACACGCGAACAAAATGGACAAATAGAACAATATAAACAATATAACGAATAATAAAAATATATAAAGAAATGACATTAATAGATGAGATTATCACGCTCTTACAAATTTCGAAAAACCTGTTTATATACAACATTTGTTGCTAATCTCATTGGTTTACCGTCTTTGTCACAAATTAATATTTTTAAACCTGAGCGACCAGTTACTCTAGATATTACAACATACAACTATCTATATGTAAGCACTGGTCTTCTGACAAGAAGTCCAACATGGGAGAAGGATTACCCTTAACTTTTATTTATGGTCACTGCAAATGTCACTATCAGCGGGAATTGTCTCCTCTGAAATTTAACAAGTATTCTGGAGTTTAACAGTGTCAATTACATTCTTGGAATGAAAACTCTGTGACCTACATTGTTTTCAGAGAGAATCTGAACTTCCAATACATGATCTCCAAGTCTTGGAATAGTCAATCTTGTTCCATTGCACAGGCACTGAATAGGATTGATGTTCCTCAATAGCATTACGGGCACACCAACTTTAAGCTTTAACTTATGATTGGGGATTCTAGAACACTTAACCGTATTCAAGAATTCAGTTGAGTGGATATTATCAAACAAAAATCCACTCCCCTCTTTTCTAGGTAAAACATCTGCGCTCATATAAGTCTTCTCTTCATAATTCATATTTGAGATCATATATTCATTTATATCATTGACACCATCATTCTTAGGGGCCAAAATTGCTGGATCTTGCAAATACAAAGCGTCACAACCATCACTGGAGAAGGTAGGGTGAGTGCATTGAACTATGGACATTATAGGTTCACATGTTGATGCTATCAAAATATCATCTGGCATTTTGGCTTCAACATGGCCATCATTTTCCCCGCCTTCTGTCCCATCTCCAACGCTTATCATCCAGTCAGAAAATGTTTTCAAGTCATTGGCCTCTTCACTGTTGCCCATACTTTGCAATCTCATGTTTTTTGTTAACCTTAGAACTTTGCAATGCTTCCGCAAATGAGAAGAATTGATCGTCCCCTCCACCACGTCTTGATGCGATTCCTTTGGAATAACAGGTAAAATTTTCCTGAAATCTCCACCGAAAACCATTGTTTTTTCCCACCAAATGGTTGCGTGGAAATATTCAGACTGTCATGCCTCAACATCTCTCAAAAACTTTGGTCCAGAGCTTCAAAGCAATATTTATCCATCATCAGTGCCTCGTCCCATATTATCAACTATGTCTTTGATATCAGTTGTGCCACTGGGCTTCCACGCTTGATATTACAAGTAGAATTTTGATTAGGATTTAGAGGAATTGAGACTCGGGAATGTACCGCCTGACCAACTGGTAAAAGAAGAGATGCTATCCTAATTAATGCAACATTGAGCACAATCTCATCTCTTGAATGCACAGCTGTTGAAAGACTTTTCCGCACAAACGTCTTTCTAGTACCGTTGCAACCATATAGGAAGAACACACTGCCTCTGCCGGAATTAACAGAGGCCCTTATAGTGTCAAAGACAGATTTCTGCTTTTCTGTAAATGCTGCTAAATTCCTTTTATACTGTTCGGCCAAAGATGCTCTATTGTACGGCAACTCATCAACTATCAACTAGTTCAACGATGATGAATCATCAACAACAGTAGGGTATGGCATGCACATAAATTCAGAAAGACTCTTTGCCCCTACTACGCATTATGTTTTCAATCTCCAGTAGGGCGTAGTTTTGAATTTGCTTAGATGTTAGCTATAAATCTTTTTGAAAGGAAATATAATATTAACATTGTCACTTTATAGACTTCACATTAAGCAACATCGATTTAACTGATGTACATAATTAAGTATTATGGGAATAAAGAACGACATCACTACCTTGATTTCCAATCAATGTCCTTTGCCAATATAATATGTTATCTGATACATACTCCTAGCACTTATTCTACAAAGACTCAGTCATGATATAGAATCTGAAACCGATAGGGTTACAAAAAGATTTATCAACAAATGACCAGAACCCCATTGACTCGCTTCAACAATAGCATTGATGTACTCCTTATCATCGTCTAAAAGCCCATGTGCGTAACACACATCCCTGAAGTTCTCACCTCACGCCGTTGACAAATTTTATATCATCATAACAAGTAGGGCCTTGAACGATAGTCAGAATGACTCTCAAATAGCAAAGTTCTCCTTTACCAAGAGGTACGTAATGAAGTCATCCAATTGTGCTTCCGCACTGAGGTGGTAGCCATTCTCTATCACTACTATCCCTAACAAACTTTGTTGAGATCGCTGAGTAAGTCAACATTCTGGCCTCTAGATATTTTTTGTCTGCATTCATCCATGCAATTAAAATACTTTGTTTGACAGTTGGTCGATTAACAACCCTATCAAGTGATTGATCAGCAGATAAATAGGCTGATTGCTCTCCAGGCAGATGAAAGGCCAACCGCTCAACTAAAGTGTCTCTATAGTGAATGTCATAGCCGAACATTCTTCATACAGCCTCACATGATGAAAGATATCTACAATCAAAGTACATTTCAATCTCATCCACACTACAGTCGAAGCCGTCATTTTTGGCTCTTTCATAGAAACTTGTTGTAAAACGGTCATAACCTTTGTGCACATACTTGAAGAGGTACTTAATAGATCTCGAGTGATTGCACCATTCAACATTTATATGAACACCATATTTCAGCAGGAGATTCTTGTTGTGAGGGATGATAAATCTATTATCTAAGTCAATGCTATTTTTCTTCACATCCATTATCCATACGTCTGTACAGAGGATATCCATCTTCATCTAAAATAGTAGCTTCATTGAATCTTTTTTGGAAATGTTTCAAACACTTGCCATCACACATGCAGGGAGAACTGTTTCCAGCTAAACCGCATAGACCACGTATCATAAATTCCTTGACCTCAACATGGTAGAATGGATCAGTTCTCTCATCTGGAATCTCAACTGAAATAATTTTATCAACATTGTCTGCGCTTGGACTAGTTGGATACCCTTCAAGGCAAAGCAATATATGAGCATAAGGCAAGCCACATTTTTGAAACTCGATTGTGTACATTGCTGTGGAAATGGAATAGTTATTTACATTTAATCATTATCACAAAAACCGTCTATACTTGATAAATTAGCACTGTGTATAATATTAGTAAACATTACATAAAGGCGCACACTAAAGAAACATTAAACGGACCAAATCTAACTTTTCTAAAAACTTTGTTATGCCTTAAGTCTTTCATAAAGAGATCTAACTTCATCTTGAAAACCCTGCATGCAATATCAACTTTGTCTTCGATCCTTAATCATCTACCATAAACATATCGAACAATCTCCGGCCATTTCAGATTACAGGTAAATGTTATAAATAGAATTGGATACCTATAAAATCTACACGTGGTCACAGCATCTTGAAAATTTTGGATCATCCATCGAGAAGGACCAGTAAATGTGGTAGGGTTACAAGAAATATGGGGCTTTACCCACACATGTAAATGTGGGTAAAGATATTATGTGTGAGTAAAAACGTTTACGCATACATAATGTAAGTGTCAATAAATGTTGTTATTGGTCCGTAGAAGAAAGTTTTTGCCCACATAAAGGTATATGTGTGGGTAAATGTTATACTTTTACCTATACATGTATGTGTAAGTAAATATTGCCATATGTGTAGGTAATGAAACTGCCACGTATACAATGTTGACGTAGACAATAACGAAGATGATGACATGGTGTACAGGTGGCAAGACTGGACGATGACATGTCAATGAAGTGGACAATGACGTGTTAGATGACTTGGACGATGACTTGTCAAATGATGTGCCTGTCCACATGGATGGTGATGTAGATTATGACATGTAATTTATTATGTGTGGGTAAATAATAAGATCGTGTAGGTAAAAGTATACATATGTGTCAATAAAAGTATACTATTTTGAGGTAAAAAAACTAAATTTTGTTAATACTTTATTCATGTGTGGGTAACAATTTGCTTTTTCTTTTTTATTTATTTTTTTATTTACATCTGCAGATTTTGTGTATGAAAAGCATGTAAAATAAATAAATTTTAAAACCACAAAATTAAAACAATGGTCGAATAAATACTCCAAACACTAAGAAAATTAGAAATGTACTTACAACACTATGATTCCAGGTAAATTGCAATATCCTAACGAAGTTTGAAAATAAATATAACAAAATCGAAAAGTAGTATTAGGTCCAAATAAATAAAAAAAAAGCTTCAAAAAGAAGATGTTCTGATCCATGAGAGATATTATAATTGTGAGGATGTTGTTGGCCAATCCTCAAGCTTCTCAATAGTACTTGCAAATTATAGTTAAGCAACAAGAATAAATTACTCGGGTCCAGAGTGGTTTTAAAAAAAGGGAGAGAAAAGAAAAACCAAATTTTGTTGAGGGATTGAACATAGGCCTTACAAAAATTGTCAAAATTTTGCAAAAATGATTTATCAGAGAAAAACAAATGAGGATTCCAAAGGGTTACTGGTGCTATTATGAATTAACCATAACTGATACCATTAAAGAAACCAAAACTGGTACTATTAGCTCAAGAAACCAAAACTTATCTAGATATTATGAATTAACCACTTGTCTGATTTAGCCTTCTAAGGCAGATGGAATAATTTAGATTTAGAAAACCTTTTTCAACAGAAAAACAGAGGAAGGAAACCTGAATACCTTAGCATGTTAAAGATACAAAAATTAATTAACAGAGTATGGAAATATGTCTATGTAATTGTGAGAATAGAACAAAATATATTTTGGCACATTCTTTAATGCTAATCTCACAGTATTAGACAAGAGAAAATTTATGTTCTTGACGGGAATCCTGTTGTGAAGGGTAAAATAAGATAAATGAATGACAAATATATTAACCATTATATCAACAATGATCATTTCTAGCACAAGAAGAATAATAGCTGGAGTCCAAAAAACTTAATAGATGAAGTCCATAAAACTAACTTCGAGGGAAGTTAAGAGAAAAGGTTATTATCTTATTATTATTCTGATTGAAATGCAATAATACGTATAAGCAAAGGGTAGAACGACTCATCTACATGCGATAACTACGCAAACAAAAAAGACCGCAGTTGCTAAAATAGAATCTTGATGTCATTGGGGTTCAGCAAAAGAATGAACGAAGAATAAAGTACCTAAAATAATTAACTGAATGGCTATCATATGGGGACATTTAAATATTGAAGTATCTTACAAAAATATTCCTTTTAGCTGTATGATAATTCATCAAGTGCAGAGTATTACTAACCAGTAGCCATAGCAAGGTTGAATAATGTTTTTTTCCATATGTCAAGGTATTATTCAAAGAACATTTAAAATACAGCATATGGAAAGGTATCAATATGCAATAGACCAATCAAGTGTTAAAACATAGTAAATAGCACACATTTCTATTTCACTGTGCATGCGCGCTAGCAACATGTGGTTGTTCTTTTGCCTACATGAATGTGTGTTTGTGTGAGAGAGAGAGAGAGAGAGAAGGTGGATCAAGAATGTTAGCAGTTCACAGCGTAGTTTTCTGTAATTGCAGAAGTTTTATATGTAAAAATTTTATCTTTTATATGTAAAAATTTTATCTAACCATAATCGAAAGAATTGTGAGGCATAAGAGCATTGCAGTTAAAAAACTACTTTGTAAACATTGGAGCAAGAATACAATTGCAAGAGAGCAAACTTTTTGAGGTTGAGAATCAAAATAGTCACAGGTGAAGTTCAACGTGTGTTAGAAACTGTTACCTTCAAAGATTTAGACATTCTTGAACTCAAATACCATGCGACCTTCATTGAGTTCACATAATAAGCCTGAAAAATGAACAAGTTTATTTCCGTTAAGACTAGATGGAAGTTTGATTTGCTTCACAAAATTAAAACAGAAACCTTGAGTTTTGACACTATTAAAAGTTCATGAAATTTAACATTCATGGCCAAGGAATATGCAATTATTTATAATGGTTAATTCTTTTGAATGCTCTCTATTGAAGATGAACAAATTGTCATTCAATGAGATTTTTGTCATTTTAAAGCTCACATATTAAATACTGTGTACTCAAACACAATTGTCCTACTTGTGAATATAATTGTATTATACTTTCATTCATATAGTCACTCAAAACTATTCCAAATTCTCATAACATAGAGTAAATTGCCAAAATAATTTTTAAAATTATACTAGAAATCGTGCAATGCACTATCCCTACCACTATATGAAAAGAACAAATATAGCTCATGTATAGACCTGTTCTTTAGTGACCTAAAATCTTGTGCATAAGTAAGCTTATACGCCATACAATCTTGTTATCCAAAGAAACATATTCTATGATCGAAGACAGTGAAGAACTAGTTCTATATCAAAGTTTCAAACTAAAACTAGAAACAGATAGTTTTCCCAGGATATGATGTAAGACTTTTCTGCCTGTTTCCTGATTTCTAAATTTTTTTAGCATTCTAAATGTACTGAATTTCTGTTACTAAATCCTAATTCATCATCTATGTCTAATTCCTTTTGAAAAATAGGCTAATTCATGGGGAGAAAAATATAGACTAATTCAAAAAACATAGCAATTTCTAGCAATTCAAAGCAATTGCTATCTGAAGAACATTGTAATTTCTAGCAATTTGCAAATGCCAATTGGGAATTAGGAATTTAAGGATTACGATTAGCTTACCTGAGGCTTTGACTGCTGCATGGCGCGAGTTACTACTGACCAATGATCAAATGGGAGACTCAACCAATAAGGGAACACAGAGCTCTCAGACGGCGACCATTCACTAGTTCACATGCAACTGAGAGCATTTTCAACCATTCATCAGTTCTCTCATTATTTTTCCCCCAAGCATGGGATGGGTTTTGAGGAATCAGATGCAGGGAATTGTGATTATTGGTAGGGAATTGAAAATTTGGGGCCGGGGTGGGGTCTTGGGTTTGGGGCCATAGGTCCGGTTCATTTGTGACGATTATGCAGCAAATTAGAGCCACATTATCATCTATTGTATAGGTTAATTTTTGTATGTATAAAGTTATTTTATAAATTTATCCATACATAAATCACATTTATTTATAATTATATATGAATAATGTAAGTATGGTTTATGTATGAATAATGTAGGTATGGTTTTGCTATTACTCTATAAGTTGTGATGATTGTGCGCCACGTTAGATCTAGGTAATCAATTGGTAATTTTCTATTGTAAGCTTTTTAAATATTTTTTATTTTTCACTTTATTTCTAAGGTCCTATGTAAGTTTTTTTTAAAAAGATTATATATACTTTTTTATGATTTTGTTGAAAAAAATAATGGTTCATATAAGTTTCAATAATTTTTTTCAAATATGGAGCAGTATGAATATATGATCATCAATGTTCAAATAAGTGGGCATAACTTTTGCATACATAGTCCATTTTTGGGATATGAAGGGGCAGCTTGATGAGTCCAAAATTATGTTGCGCTTTCAATTTTTAGTCAATTCTTTGCTTTACGCATTTTTTTTTTTTTTGTGATTCTCGACAATTCTTGTGAGCTTAACCCATTAGGAGTAGATAGCCCTTGTGAGTGTCTATTTATTTCCCCTTGTATTATATGGTTCTTGGTTGCATTTGAATAAGAAAAAGAGAGTTCTTTTCTTGAGTTGAATTCATGTTGTCACATGTGGTGTTTCTGATAATTGCTAGAGTGTATACGTGATTGCACCAACGTACATAAAACTTTAAGAATTGACCACCATGTTTTCACATGTTGCATTTCTGATAATTGTTAGAGTGTATACGTGCCTATGCCAACGTACATAAAATTTTAAGAATTAGTCACACATAAAAAACATTCATAATAATGTGTGGCTAATGTAGATACGGTTTCACAATTATCCTACAAGTTAAGATGATTGTGTACCACGTTGTAACCATGTAAGCACTACGTGTACATAAAGCTTGAAGAATTACTCACACATAAATAACATTTTTAATTATGAATGGGAAACGTGTATAAGATTTTGCAATTATCCTATAAGTAGTGGTGATTAGGCACCACATTGGAGCCAAGTAAGCACTTATTATATATAAAGTTTAGAGCATTACCCACACATAATAATATGTATGTTTATGTGTGGGTAATCCAAGTAATAACTAATAACTCATCAATTTTTTTTTTCAATTTTACTAAAAAATTATATACTCCCATCAATTTCTAAAAATATGGTTTTTTCTCCCACCAATTTTAAATATAGCTAAAAATCTTTAAGATCGGCACATAATAAATGTCAAATACTAAGTGAAGTACATTTATTAAATTACCCACACATATTAAAATTATGTGTGGCTAAATACCCACACATAATATGTGTGGCAATTTTATGTATGGGTAAAAGACCCGTTTTCGTACCAGTGCAGCATCTGCCTCACCTTTAAGTAGTGTTTCGTGTAAGTGATTGTACATTTCACACCTTAACTCTTTCTGGTGCACTCAAATGTAACATATGCCTAAAGACTCAACTATCGCGTATGCATCGACTAAGAATTATTGAATAGTAGCCTAGAAAATAAGATAGGTGGAGATTCACTGGCTCATTTTCTTACAATCGGAAGGCAAAATACTCACAAACATTGAGAGTAGCATGGCCATATTCTGATTTGAATTCAATGAATTAAGTGGTACATCTAAGTATCCATTTTTCCCAGTAAAAAAAAAATCAACGGATACTGCAATGGTAAGTATAACGGATGTGGCTTAGTCATCCTTTGTAATTGGCCAGTGAGTGGCTGGACAATTATATCCGGACCACCCTTCTAACTTTCAAAATCACCCACGATCATACCGGCCACCTCATTATCATTTTCTGCCAAGTTATATTGTTGGTCATCTGAGTTAGGCAGATGATCAATTATTCTTGGTCGACCGATTGAACGTATCCTTACATTTACAGTTTTGTCCTTACTCATCTATCATACGCAGATCACAACTGCTTCACCGGATCATTGTGATTGTCCAACATATCTTTTAAATCACGAATGATATCATCAGACGACTATAAATTTCTTGAATCAACACTACGTAAAAAACAAAGATAAAAACAAATAAGACAAAAACAAATAAGGCAAACATGAACATCGAATAAGCATGTTAATTTCCATATTTCTGTGTTTTGAATATTGTCTATCTGTATATTTATAAATCATGGTTTTGAAGTTTCTGTGTGAAAAGTTAGCTGTGCGTAGTTCAAACTCTAAAATATTTTTTATAAATAAGTTAAACATTTTCAGCTTGTTTACATAGTTAGCTGCACATTCTTAATCAGTAGGGTAGTTTAACAGGTACTAAGTTTGCTGAATTTAATCAAATAACTTGTTAAAAAAGCAAATACTTAAATTAGGACAAAGTTAGATTTGAACTTGGTAACGCAGTGTTAAATTTGTTAAAAAATGTGAAATAAGATACTCAAAGATACGTAGAAACTTCTGAAAAATTTAGTTACACATACTTAAAAAATCTAATAATTTCCTTTCAAAAAAAACTCTAATAATTTTGTTAAACATTCTTAAAAAATTTAATATGTCAGTTAAATATTCCTATATAGTTCAAACAAGTCAGTTAA
The DNA here is from genome assembly GCA_963692815.1 of Nyctanthes arbor-tristis. Taxonomy (NCBI): domain Eukaryota; kingdom Viridiplantae; phylum Streptophyta; class Magnoliopsida; order Lamiales; family Oleaceae; genus Nyctanthes; species Nyctanthes arbor-tristis. Next base: position 5,428 of record CAVNYN010238471.1, on the reverse strand, counting down.
AGAATCCTATATAGTTAAAAAGTCTCTTAAAATGTGTAATTAGTCAGGTAAAGATTCCTAAAAATTTCCATTAAGTCAGGCAAAGATTTCTGGAAAATTTCTAATAAGCCAGTAAAGAGTCCTAAAAAGTTTCTAATAAGACAGTTAAAGACTCCTAAGAATTAGTAATTAATCAGTTAAAGATTTGTAGTGAAATCTTAGTTAAACTTAGTTATAGTTAAGATTTAAAGAGTTATTCAGTTAAAAATGTTAATTAAAGAGTCCTAAAAACTTTCTAACAATTAAGAGTTAGTTAATGATTGTTACTTACTTCTAATAAGTTAGTAAAAAAATTTTTAATAAGTTAGTTAAAACTTCAAATAAGTTGAATAAATATTCCTTAATTTTCTCTTAAGTCACTTAAAGATTCATGTAATTGACAATAAGCTAGCTGAGGATTCCTAAAAACTTTCTAATAAGCCAATTAAAGTTTGCTAAAAAATAGTAATTATTCAATTAAAGACTTGTAAAAAGCACTAAATAACTTTGTTAAAGATTCTTACATATTTCAAATTAGTTAGTATAAAATTAATAAAAATATATAATAAGTTAGTTAAAATTTTTAAACGTTTTTAATTAGGTTTTAAACATCCTTAACCAGTGAGTTACCTATATAGTATTGAATTAGCTAAATTAAGTCAAATGATGTATTAAAAAGTTACTTAAAATACAATCCGTGCATAATAGAATGATTAATAAATGAAGAAAATATGTTAGTTTAGTAGATAGTACCCGGAGATGAAAAAGGAGACACAAACTGCCTTCGATGTTGCCTATAATAATATAGCGCCTTAGCTAAAAATTATAAAACAAATTCTAGAATACAGAGGTAGCATAATTAAAAGACATTAGGATATACAATGTAGTAACCTGGGGTTTGTCTTCCTAGGTTGGAAATAGATGAGGTATTTTTCTTCACTGCAGACTCCTATTGTGAAGTAGAGTCCGATCTCTTGTGTTTTTGGTGAAGACATGTTTCCCAGGTTTTAACCTCTATATATTAGTAATTTCCCCCAACACTGGTTCTCCCCGTACAGTCACATTGTGCGCTATAGAAACCATTCAGCAACAAAAAGATAGAAGACATTAATATGTAGCATGTAATTATTTAATTGAAAATAATTAAGTGCACAAATTTGTGGTGCAAATTTAGCTTTCATCTTTCTTACAATTTGTTATACCACTTAGTGGCACTGATGAGTTTTCTTTTTGAACTATCGTAATTTGTGTTGCCCAACGCACACGAAGCTCCTCTTCGATTTGTAGGTTTCTTGTACACAGACATTTATATAATGGGTTTCTTTGGTCAGTTAGACCATGGAGATCAGGTATTTTCTATGACTAGAGAAATTTTGGTTACAAAATAAGTAGGTGCGTTAGAGTTTTTTAACTTCCATACCTTATCAGCAGTGTTATCTATTCAAATGAAAAATACTCCAACAGCTGATAAAAATGGAGGGAAAGTAAATCGCGAAAACAAAAAGTAGGAGGAAATATATACCTATCCCTATAGGCTGATTGTTATGCCTGTTGGCAGTATGTGCATTCTTTGCAGTCCGCCTTCTTTTGGACTTGAAGGTGTTTAATATCTTCATCCTTGTTATGAATCTTTGCTTGATTAATAATAGTTGATTCTAATTATCTTCTTGTGTGAGTGGCAGAGAAATTTGCTTAAGGAGTTAGGACTGTATTTTTTTTTTTTTAATAGGAAGTAGGAAATGCATCAGGGGGAAATTACACTACTCCAAGTTGGCACAGCTAGTGAAGTGTGAACTATGTTATTTCCCCCTCCAATAAAGAAAGGATCCCAGAATCATTACCCCTTTGCCTGACTTTAATAGGTCTAATGTATTGTGCACACTATTTACCATAGAAAAACAGGAAAAAAATTTACTTTCTGTTGGGATGGGAAGGGTTTAAGTTGGCACTCGTGTGGTACATTTAAACAAATTAAGAAAAAATTTAGTTTTCAAGTTTGGCTGACAAAAAGAAATTGCTATAGCAGCTGTGATATTCTCGGTTAATGTGAAGACAGGAAATTTTTGAACTATGCACACTATTGACCATAGAAAAACAGGAAAAAAAAATTTGCCTTCTAAAAATAATGATGAGACCCTTTTCTTGGTAACTCTGTTGGGGTGGGAAGGATTTAAATTAGCACTCATGATGTACATCTAAATTAGAAAAAAAAAGCCTTTTTAGTTTCTAGAGGTTGGCTGACAGAAAGAAATTGCTGTAACAGCTGTGATATTCTCGGTTAATGTGGAGACAAGAAATTTTTACTTAGGAAGTCAAAGATTCAAATTGTTTAAGCAGATAGGTAATAAATGTGACTGGTTGTACATCCTTCAACTTTTTCACATAACCATGTAGTTACTTTTTAATATACCATTTACTCAGAATTTGTCTAGGGATAAGTTACTACTTACTACTTCTTCTTTAATTTACCTATCATAATGTGACTAATCTGACTAGTCTTAAAGTTAATAGATTATGCTTAATTGTTAGTATATACGTTTAAGCATATAGTAATTATTAGTTTGAGTTAATCTTAAAAATTATGAGTAATTTTTGTAAGTGAAAGTATTTATTAATTAGTATATATTAGTTTATATAGATTATGTTTAATGTTTAATTGTTATTAATTATGTTTAAGTATATAAAATTCCTTAGTTTAAATTAATCAAAAAAACTATATATAATTTTCGTAACTAAATTCGCCGTACTTCACATTACTAAGTTCACTGAGGTACATCTAAGTAGGGATAAAGTGCTATTAGGCAGTTTTGATTACTTCTCAGCAATATATGTTTATTGGTTTAATTTAAAAGATGGTATGAGATTATGTTTGAACTTATTAGTTTATAAGTCTGTTAGTTTATATTAACAGTAGGATTATTAATTGTTTCTTATTTGGCCAGCCGAACTTATTAAGATCATTGAAGTTGAAGGCAACACCATTTAGTGAGGGTTAATAGTTACAAATAATTGTACATTTAAATTAGCAACACAATAGATCGGAAAACTCATATTTAAATTGAACAGATTTCCATATAGTGGATTTTGGAAGTGCTTTGATATTCAACATCAGTTAATCATCTACAAAAACACTTAGCAAAACAGAAGCGATTGGATGTTAGTTACAAAGTGAAAGTGGTATGGCAAATGTCCAAGTATGCATTTTAAACCAAACATTAGTTGATTTGAAGTTGATTAGGCACCATATTTTCTTCAATCCTTCTCTTTCTTTATCACCCTACATAGCTTGTTGGAGCTCTATGCAACAGAGCTAGATTCGCTGCCATCAATGCTATTGTCGATGTCGTCACTGGAGGGCCTCTTGACTGGCGTCTTTGCTAGTGAGGTAACCTCGTCGCAAACTGAATCCTCATCTATCAATTTTTCGGTAGGGTTAAACTCTTCCTCGTCATCACCAATTTCCCATTTGAACTTCTTTCCTCTCTTAATGAGTTCTGCATCCTTATAAATCTGCCTAACGACATAAACAGGGTCACCACCTTTGAAATTTTTTTCTGCACCTTTAATTGAAAAAACAGCTCTCTCCCAACCAAATAGTAAAGATCATCTAGAAAACATTGTTTCATTATTCCCTTACCCTTGAATGAGGGATCCCCGTCCCTTTTTACTGTGTTCTGGCAGAAAAAATAAATAAAACTTTAGTTATTGCTAGTTTAGATGAAACTGCAAAGAATTGTATAATGAGTTCTCACAACTTCTAGACATTTAGTTATGTCATATGCATTCTCTCCAATTTATTCCTTGCAACATTTGTCCCACATTAGAAGCTCTAAGGACTATGTCGTGTCACAAACCTCAAGTAGTAGATGGAACTTGTTTTCTTTGTCAATTGGACTGTACTTGTCATATCTATAACCATTCCCGATCCTTACAATTTTTTTTTTGAGGCATTTTAGACAGCTCGGGAAGCACCATTGGTTCTCTTCTTTGATTGTGGAAATTGTACCAATGACCCATACCCACTGCTCCTGTTTAACAAAAGGCACAAAATTTCATTAGTCCTCTTCATATCATCATTCATCTGAAGCATTTTTAGCCTTAGTTTATTATACCGTTATTAATTTTGGCCCATCTTCTAGCTTGTTCATGTTGTCAATAATACTCTATCTCCTCTCTAACTGTTTTATGTGAAATAGTCGAGGCTTGGCTGATTTGATATAAAATGTCATGTTCCCGTTGTGGTAGGCGAAATTTTCTAAGGAGAGCTCGCCTCTCTCCTTACAAAAAGATAACTACCATGTGGCTGTATGTGATTGGGGGTTGAGAGATTGAGATGGAGAGGTGAGCTCTCCATAGCCGGGCTCTATGGTAGACTGTGGAATAGGCAGAAATGATAGGTTTTTTTTTTTTTTTTTTTTGCAAAATTGGGCTATCGTGAAAAAAAAAAATGATGCTTTGGTAATAATAAATTAGCCAAAAAATATGCTATTTAAAACAATTCTCTTCCGATCTCACAATTTCTGTCGCATAGAATGCATTTGATACTCTGACACCTATATAAAGAGGCCAAAGAAAATGTTAGATTTTAAGTTGACAGTCTAAAATCACACCAAAACTATTGCAGTATCAAGTGCAAACCTTTGAACTCATTGCTGCGATATAGTTGAAAAAGAACCATTTATGGCTCGCATTTTCCTGCATTTTCTATAGAGTGCACGGTATACAGTCACTGTGTCAATGTTTTTTTCGTTTAGAAAGCATGAAAGTAGTTTGTAAAATTTTTGGTCAAAGTATACTGTACTGCAGGTCTTCCAGCTGCATTTCCATGTGTCTGGCACTACTTTTTGTAGTGTACAATTTTGGTCTCTCGTTGTTTTCTCCTACCACACGTCTGTTACATCTGCAAAATTTTAGATTGCTTATTAATGTGGCCTGCTATTTCAGCTGCCTATAGCTATATTACAACAAAAAATAATGAATGAAAATGTTTTAAAACAAACTGAATAGGAGATCGGAAGAGCAGAATGCTTTGAGCCTTGGATCTCGTGAAATGACTTCAGCTGGTAGATCGTTGTGGAAAACTAGAGCCAGTGGTTCTCCCAGCATATGCCTTCTCTGAAAAATACAGCCAGTAACTGTGCCCGGTCGTTGGTTACTATCTGCTGCTTTCCTGGACTGACAGGTTTTTGATTACATAGAGTTCATTCTCCCCTATTAGGGTGTTGAATTTTGTAATGATTTTTCGATCTCTTACGGTTGCTTGAATTCTGTCCCATTGTTTGTGTAAGAATGCAAATCAAATAAGCTGGTTAAGCATAAACAATGGTGCCATTGAAAATTAGAAAACAAATTTGAGCTTAATAGATGTACTGCTTTGTCTATGAAAAGGAACTCTAAGCTAGCTAGATCG